>JAWPHD010010715.1:0-82500 GCA_037043455.1 Cyrtodaria siliqua
GTGGCCATCTTGAATTTCCGACCAACCTGAAATGTTGCTAGGATCATTTAGACATCAAGAGTAACATTCCTGTGAAGTTTCATGGAAATCCATCAGTTAGTTTCAGAGGAGTAGTCGCTACAATTTTTTACTAAATAACTCTATGTAAACAAAGATGGCCTCTGGCAGCCATGTTTAACGTCGAATCAAAATGATTTTCGACAAGGACCAACATCATGTCATGCTGACCATTTTAGAAAAAGTCCCATATCAATATCACTTAGAGTTTTCAAAAAGTAGTCGCTACAAACTTGTTTTTTAAAAATCTATTTTTAGATTTGGCGGCCATCTTGGATTTCACATCAACATGAATTTTTGCTAAGATCAACTAGACTTCATGGGCAGTCATCATGGTCATTGGGTCTGAAAATTACGGGTTCTGTTTATTTCATAAAAACATTTTATGAGTCACTTACCTCTACATTACCTTTTTTCTGCCGGCATACGCTCTTTCGAAATAATGAAGAAAGCTCATCATAGGTTAGAAATTAGACTTAAAATGATCTTCAGTTCATTATCCGTCGGGTTTACATCGAGGTATTGATTCAAACTAAATATTGCTCTTTCATCCCCAACGTCATTCGAAATCAGCAAATAAAATTGAAAACCAGAGTTGTTTCCGGCGATGTATAAACAAAAGAAATCTACTTTTAAATTAGATTACAAGCTGTCATTAATGTTTGGGTCTGATTTCATTCGGAATATTGGTATTACATTTTCCTCTAATGTTTAACATTGGGCATGGCAGCGTGCAAAATTTACATGACATGATTTTTACTGACCGCGGGCTTCGGGCTACTGGGTAACTTCGAAGACTGCTGTTACTGGTCTGATCTGGCTGGTTTTCAAACTTTTGAGCTTACACTGATAATAACAATCTGTTAAAGTTTGGTAAAGATCGGATGAAAAATGAAGGTCTTAACGAGGTAGAAGTTAACAGACGACGGACGACTTGCCATCCCATAAGCTCTACACCTACCATTTCATATCAAATATATGTAACCGGGTACAGGTATATGGTGAAATATTGATTTCTAACCGTGTGTCCTCGATAGCTCAGTTGGTAGAGCCCTGGTACGGTAAACCAGATACCTTGGGTTCGAGTCCCGGTTGAGGAACGATTTTATCACCACCTGTTATATTTGGGGGCACGTCCGGGATCCAGGACTTGAAATTCAGGGACAATTTCAATCTGGTTGGGGGTGGGTATGTAACCGGGAACAGGTATAAGGTGAAATATTGATTCCTGACCGTGTGTCCTCGATAGCTCAGTGGTTAGAGCCCTGGTACCGTAAACCAGATACCCTGGGTTAGAGTCCCGGTTGATTTGGTCACCACCTGTTATATATCAAAAGATTGCTGACAAATCGCCCTGTTTGCTTATTAATCAACGTGTTAGTGTTAGTGTAATTGTTCGATTGCCATTTTCAGCTCACCAAGTGATGAACAGGTGATTTACTTGTAGTAGTCGTTTCATTGGCTAGCGGGGCTCAATTAAAATAGATCGGGTCCAGGGCTTTCCCCAGGATTTGAACGAGTGGTGGCTTTTTTGTGGAACAAGAGCATCAAGAATTGCAGGGCAATCCATAGTCCCCCACAGGCCCAGACAAGCATTTCCTAGACATGTTCTATGATGGAGGTCAAAGATCAAGGTCAAGGCCACAATGACCTTATTTTGATACGCGTCTTTTTTTTTTAAATGCCAGTTGAAAAGAAGAGATTTGACTATATCGCTCACCTGAGTTAATTTGAACCAATACAAGGGGGCCAAGATGGCCCTAAAGCGATCACCTGAGTACTGGCACATTATCGAACTTCTTCGAAATCTTTTAGTCATATACAATCTGTGCAAGTTTGGTTAAGATTGTTCAAGAAATGTGGGCTCTGTTGTGTATAACAACATTGATATAGACAGTTTAAGACACTGACAAAGTTTGGTAAAGATCAAATACAAAATGAAGGTGCTAGCCAAATGTGACCCCAGGGCTACATGTAATATAGGAGAGCTGTGTGCTTTGTGGTTTTAGAGAAGAAGATTTTTTAAGTTTTTCCCTATACAAGTCTATGTAAAACATGAACCCTGGGGAGGGGCCAAATCTGAACACAGGGTCACCATTTGAACAAAACTGGTAGAGGACCATGAGCTTATAGCAAAAGCAAAATATTAAACCTCTGTCTCTTGCAGTTTCAGAGAAGATTGTTTTTTTCCTATATATATGTCTATATAAAACTGTGACCCCCGGGGAGCCGCCAAGTTTCACACCAGGGTCACCATTTGAACAAACTTGGTAGAGGACCATAAGCTTATAGCAAATGCAAAATATCAAACCTCTGGCTCTTGCAGTTCCAGAGAAGATTCATTTTTCCCTCTACAAGCCTATGTAAAGCTGTGACCCCCGGGGCGGGGCCAAATGTGATCCCAGGGTCACCATTTGAACAAAATTGGTAGAGGACCATGAGCTTATAGCAAAAGCAAAATATTAAACCTCTGGCTCTTGCAGTTTCAGAGAAGATTTTTTAAGTTTTTCCCTATACATGTCTATGTAAAACATGTGACCCTTGGGGCGGGGCCAAATGTGACCCGAGGGTCACCATTTGAACAAACTTGGTAAAGGACCATAAGCTTATAGTAAATGCAAAATATCAAACCTCTGGCTCTTGTAGTTTCCGAGAAGATTTTTAATAATTTTCCCTATATAAGTCTATGTAAAACTGTGACCCCCGGGGCGGGGACAAATTTGACCCCAGTGTCACCATTTAAACAAACTAAGTAGAGGACCATAAGCTGATGCTACATGTAATACATGAGAGCTCCGTGTCATGTGGTTCCAGAGAAGAAGATTTTTCAGTTTTCCCCTATACAAGCCTATGTAGAACTGTGACCCCGGGGCGGGGCCAAATGTGACCCCGGGGCGGGGCCAAATGTGACCCCTGGGTCACCATTTGAACAAACTTGGTAGAGGACCATAAGCTTATAGCAAATGCAAAATATTAAACCTCTGGCTCTTGCAGTTTCAGAGAAGAAGATTTAAGTTTTTTCCTATACATGTCTATGTAAAACATGTGAACCTTGGGGCGGGGCCAAATGTGACCCGAGGGTCACCATTTGAACAAACTTGGTAAAGGACCATAAGCTTATAGTAAATGCAAAATATCAAACCTCTGGCACTTGCAGTTTCCGAGAAGATTTTTTAATAATTTTCCCTATATAAGTCTATGTAAAACTGTGACCCCCGGGGCGGGGACAAATTTGACCCCAGGGTCACCATTTGAACAAACTAAGTAGAGGACCATCAGCTGATGCTACATGTAATACATGAGAGCTCCGTCTCATGTGGTTCCAGAGAAGAAGATTTTTCAGTTTTCCCCTATACAAGCCTATGTAAAACTGTGACCCCCGGGGCAGGGCCAAATGTGATCCCAGGGTCACCATTTGAACAAAATTGGTAGAGGATCATGAGCTTATAGCAAAAGCAAAATATTAAACCTCTGGCTCTTGCAGTTTCAGAGAAGAAGATTTTTTAAGTTTTTCCCTATACATGTCTATGTAAAACATGTGACCCTTGGGGCGGGGCCAAATGTGACCCGAGGGTCACCATTTGAACAAACTTGGTAAAGGACCATAAGCTTATAGTAAATGCAAAATATCAAACCTCTGGCTCCTGTAGTTTCCGAGAAGATTTTTTAATAATTTTCCCTATATAAGTCTATGTAAAACTGTGACCCCGGGGCGGGGACAAATTTGACCCTAGGGTCACCATTTGAACAAACTAAGTAGAGGACCATAAGCTGATGCTACATGTAATACATGAGAGCTCCGTGTCATGTGGTTCCAGAGAAGAAGATTTTTCAGTTTTCCCCTATACAAGCCTATGTAAAACTGTGAACCCCGGGGCGGGGCCAAATGTGACCTCTGGGTCACCATTTGAACAAACTTGGTAGAAGAACATAAGCTTATAGCAAATGCAAAATATTAAACCTCTGGCTCTTGCAGTTTCAGAGAAGAAGATTTTTTAAGTTTTTCCCTATACATGTCTATGCAAAACATGTGAACCTTGGGACGGGGCCAAATGTGAACCGAGGGTCACCATTTGAACAAACTTGGTAAAGGACCATAAGCTTATAGTAAATGCAAAATATCAAACCTCTGGCTCTTGTAGTTTCCGAGAAGATTTTTTAATAATTTTCCCTATATAAGTCTATGTAAAACTGTGACCCCCGGGGCGGGGACAAATTTGACCCCAGGGTCACCATTTGAACAAACTAAGTAGAGGACCATAAGCTGATGCTACATGTAATACATGAGAGCTCCTTGTCATGTGGTTCCAGAGAAGAAGATTTTTCAGTTTTCCCCTATACAAGCCTATGTAAAACTGTGACCCACGGGGCGGGGCCAAATGTGACCCCTGGGTCACCATTTGAACAAGCTTGGTAGAGGACCATAAGCTTATAGCAAATGCAAAATATTAAACCTCTGGCTCTTGCAGTTTCAGAGAAGAAGATTTTTTAAGTTTTTCCCTATACATGTCTATCTAAAACATGTAACCCTTGGGGCGGGGCCAAATGTGACCCCAGGGTCATCATTTAAACAAACTTGGTAAAGGACCATAAGCTTATAGTAAATGCAAAATATCAAACCTCTAGCTCTTGCAGTTTCCAAGAAGAAGATTTTTAAAAAAAAACTCCTATATAAGTCTATGTAAAACTGTGACCCCCGGGGCGGGGACAAATTTGACCCCAGGGTCACCATTTGAAGAAACTTAGTAGAGGCCATAAGCTGATGCTACAAGTAATACATGAGACCTCTGTGCCTTGTGGTTTCAGAGAAGTTTTTTTAAAGCTTTTTCCTATATGTCTATATGAAAAACATGCAAAATCTCAATATACAAACTTTGTACCCTCTGGGCATGGCCATTTTTGACCCCGGGGACTTCATTTGAAC
Organism: Cyrtodaria siliqua; assembly: GCA_037043455.1. Taxonomy (NCBI): domain Eukaryota; kingdom Metazoa; phylum Mollusca; class Bivalvia; order Adapedonta; family Hiatellidae; genus Cyrtodaria; species Cyrtodaria siliqua. The sequence goes on from JAWPHD010010715.1 coordinate 4,982, forward strand.
AAACTTGATAGTCTAGACGTTGGCGATCATTTTAAAAGAAAAACTGTTAAAATCTGTCCAGCGGTTCTTGAGAAGATTTTTTAAGGTTTCAACCATATATGGTAATGGCGGCCATCTTGGATGTCGCGCTGATCTAATTTTAACAAATCTAAAAAGCATTCATCTAAGGATCATCTACATGAAGTTTGGTCAAAATTGGCCACACGGTTTCTGAGGAGAAGTCTTTTGAAGCAGAAGTTAACGACGACGGACGAAAAGTGATCCCAATAGCTCACCTTTGGGCCTTCGGCTCAGGTGAGCTAAAAAATATCATATTTTATTATATTTCAGCGTTTTTTTTCACCGTTTTGGGAATGGGTCCGTGGCCGGTCAAACTGGGGAAAAAAACGCGTGTTTTTTCTCAGAATTGGGAAAAATGTTGTTTTTGTATTTTGTGAAATATTACATATTTATTGATGATTAACATAATAAAATATTTTCACAACTGTAATGTTTCAAGTTTTTATTGTACTTCAAGGTGTTGTTTCAGAATAATTTCCCTGTTTTTGTTGTCCCTGAAAATGTTAACAATGCTGTTAAGTTCATTGTCATTTAGGGTTGCACCAGATTCTCTGCATATTCTCATGACCGAGGAAAGGGTTTCCTGGCACAGACGATATCTGTTATTCGTCCTTTATTTAGTATTAACCCATCGCTCACTGAGGCGCTTGTTACATAGTAGAATATACTAGCGGTAAAGCGTTTCGATAACATACAAGCGGTAAAGCGTTTCTGCAACGCATAAACAACATGGTGTCGTCCTCGGGTGACGAGGCTGTGTTTTGCGTTTCAATTTACACAGAAAAGCAGAAGAAACGTACAACCCCCTGGTAAAAAACTTTATTAAGAAGATTAATCTAAAACAGAACTGGGAAGATCTATTACATCTGTGTATTGAGAATATCCCAGGAGAAAAATTGACGGAAAAACAACTTCGATTTGGGAATTTTTTAGTTGGAAATTGGGAAAAATGGTCAATTTTTTCAATTGGGAATGGGGCCGTTTATCGGACCCATTTATATAAGGTAAAAAACGCTGTATTTCAAAATCTTTTAATAAAAAATGCTGGGAAATCACTTTCTGACAGTATAAAAGACATATATCAGTCTTGCGAATACCATTATATGCTAATATTCTAATTACAAATGCAATTGGTGGCAACCTTAATTATTTAATAGAGAAATCATTATACAATTACAAAATCTTCACTGAACTGCAATAAGCAAACTGACGATTTCTCTTTAAAGATCCCGAGTATCGATTAATTTACATAATTATCATTCAAGACAGTTAAGATCTGATCAAATTTATAGTTAGTTCTCACCCTTAAACTAGAGATGGGTAAATATTTAAGACATATAACTGTAAAAGGTGTACAATTCTATCAAATTGCTTTGCCCGTTACATAGGTAGTGCCTATTTCATATTAGTCCAAATGATTATATAATAATTCGGGCTAGTGTACAAAAATCCTAATTTCTGGAGTACTTTTGTAATAGGAAGAGATGGTGGTTTCCAGGTTTAAAAAGGCTGAAATCCGAAGGTTCCATGGATTTATGCAGGGGTACTAAAGTTGTTGGAATATTGGAATATTTTCTCAATGTACATCATTATGTGTATACCAGAATACAAGGGGTACATTCGTGCATGTTATGGATCTACACGGGTACATTCGGTAGTACCCTGTACAACATAGACCCATTCAACATTACTTACCTTTACTAATTTACCATCAATCTGTAATGTTTTCATTGTAAAATCAACACCAATAGTGCTGGCATGTTTCTCAACATAGGTTCCAGATTTGAACCTCTGTACGACGCACGTTTTTCCGACATCTGCGTCACCTATAAGAACAATCTTGAAAAGATAATCAAAAACTTCATCAGCATCAGAATGAGGATGGAAAGCCATCAGGTTTGCTAGAAACAGTCTTTGTTTTGATGCGTCATAAAACGGATTTTTTTTTCAACAAACCGGAAATTAGCTCAGCATTTACTTCCTGTTGCGCAGCGTTATTTTTACTTAGGCGTAAGATTTTCAAAAATTTGCGTGCGGCTGCTTTTTTTCTCGGCTAGTACGAGTAAATCTTAACACAAATCATAACTCATTGTAACTAAACTTCAATGAAATCTGCAACGCGGTTCAAGAGAAAAAAACGTTAAAAATAGTTTTCTATATGTTTCTCCATTAAAAATTCTCGTGAGAAAACGGGCGCCGGGTAATCAAACTGTTGTATTTTTTTGTGCGACGCTCCTGCAGTAAAGGTCTTCACTGTGTGTAGTGAGTGGTGGCAGAATAGGAGCGTAAATAGGGCGTCTAAACAGAACTTGCGACAACTATGTAGTTCTGCAGACGCGAGGGTTCATTGGCACCAGATTCGTGAACATCCATATAAAATGTATTTTTTATATGAACGAACGTAAAACCTTGAGATGAGCACAGAAACGTTCGAAATACTAATTATTATGTTTATCAACTGTGTTTATAAAAACATATACTCAGTTGCAAAAGAAACTGGACACGTGAACATTTTACTTTACACCCTATACTATTTATCAAGCGACAGTCTCTTAATGATTCGACCTATTGAAAAACAACAGACAACATGATATTAGAATGATAACAACTTTGGTATCAAACATGGCATATTCATTTTGGAATTTGTCAATTTAATTCTTTTCTTTTTTTTTTATACAATTAAATCTAAACAAAACTCAGTGTCCACTTTCTTTTGCAAATGAGTATAGATATAACCAGCTTTCTTATACTATATTCTGTTCTTACATATAGTTTGAAAGGAAACTTTAAAAAGATAAAAGCAATGAAAATAGCAATACAAATAACTTGAATTGAAAGAAATTCAATAATAGGAATGGACAAATCATAAATGCAATGTACATTTTATGTCACTTATGCCACTTGTTATACTGTCTTGCCCACGTAAAATCAAATCATATCTTCGACTTGTCTTGTCTCGTCTCGCCTCGCCCCTTCACCTCGTCATCTCATCTCATCTCGTGACGTCTCATCTCATTTCATCTAATCTTTCTGCATACTTCATCACATGACATACGTAATATATGAACATTTCATTACGAAAATATAACAAACAAGATACTCTAGTACTGCATAGCAATATATGTCCCCAACAGGTTCCATTAACCTACATGTAAGTAAGATTACACAACAAGGTGCATCGTCATAGCAACACTTGTTTGATTAGCGAAGGATTGTTTTGCTAAATACAGGGTGGTGGGGGAGGGAAACATGCATCATTGCCACAAACACACACATGTTGCATTGTCAACACTCTAGCACCCTTATTTTGTATCCAATCTTTACCAAACTTGACCACAGTGGTAATATATCAATGAAAGCTCGGACAAGTTCGAAAAACACCAGCTGCCAGTCCAAATTCATCAAAAGTTTGAGCACAAGGATCAGACTCAGACTCAAAATCTCGTGATAGTCTGTTCCTGAAAAACAACTGTCAACATGAGTACAATAGCTCACGAGAAGAAGAAGCCATGCTCCCTTTATAACTCGCGGTATACAATCATTTGAACCGAGACGAGGCTTTTGTTACAAAGGGGCTTCATTTAAAGAAAACTATTTTGAAGAGGCTTTTTTTTCACAGGGGCTTCATTTGAAGAAAACTTTATTTTCCATGACAATGACATGCTTCATGTCAAAAGTTAATGCCATTTGTCAAACCGTGCAAGTTATGAGATTTGCTTTGGAGCTTTTCGTGTAAAACTCTATAGTAAAACACGAGAGCATGGGTCTGGGCCATTTTTAACGGACGATTCTTGAACAAATAACTGAAGAATGTGTGAACGTGGGAAAGTACAAACTTTCTTGAAAGAAGCTTGCATTATTTGTTTCTTTACATCTTTTAATGTTATTATTTTCTGCTGGCTTCCAAGCCATGTCGGAATACGTGGTAATGATAGAGCTGTTTGTGCTGCTAAAGTAGCATTATATTTACATATATTTAATGCTAAATTACCGTATACTGATTTTAAAAGTTGTATTAACACATTTATTCGTAACTCGATCTTGGCAAGCCGCTTGGGATTTGTCAGTTAACAATAAACTCCATTCAATTAAACCGTTACTTGGCGAATGGCGTTCTTCTAGTAGACCCATTCGTCGAGAAGAAGTTGTCCTAGCCCGGTGAAGGATAGGGCGTACACGTTATACTCATTCATATTTATTACAAGCTGAGCAATTACCAGAATGTATACCCTGCTTTGCACCGTTAACGGTCAAACACATCTTGTTGGAATGTGTAGACTTTGATCCTATGCGTCAAAGGTACTACAATGTTAATACTATGAAAGAGTTATTGGATATATAATCGATTTTAGTCTTGTTTTAGATTTCGTAAAAGAAACCAAGACTATATAAATCATTATAATGTGTTCTTATATATGTTTACTTGTTTATATACCCGTTGACGGGCATTTGTATATATTACTACCATATCACCCCTTATTTTTTAATAGTTTTATCTTTATATATTGACATTAATTTTTAATTACTACTTAATTTCTTCATCTTTCGTCGCTTTTTGCGCACAATATGACCTATGTATGTGTCGACGTGCCGTGAAACACCATTCATTCATTCATTCATTCATTCATTCATTCATTCATTCATTCATTCATTCATTCATTCATTCATTCATTCATTCATTCATTCATTCATTCATTCATTCATTCATTTATTCATTCATTCATTCATTCATTCATTCATTCATTCATTCATTCATTCATTCATTCATTCATTCATTCTATACATTTTTTGTGCCTGTACACCTTTTGTCTAGAACCACGCACATTATATACCACTGGCGATTCATCTGTTTCATGGCAAAATAAATGCCATCAGAATGGACCTTTCTAAGACGTTTGTCTTTTTAAAAGAGCTTTCCGTATATAACACTAGACCGCCCACATGGGCGTGGCTAATTTTACCCCATGTGTATTCAGTGGAGCAATCTTGATAGTATACTACGTGTACGGATCATTTTTGAAAATAATGATTTTGCATTAACCAATATAAGAACGTTAACCCTTCTGCGAAAAGGACTATACAGCCCGGACTTACTTGCAAACTTCGTAAGATCCTTGGTCATGATCACGTATACAATCTGTATTAAACTTATTAGAAATGTTACAAAAAGAGGGAAGAGGTTATGAACCAACCTATCAACGCACTACGTGTTATATATATATATATAGTGGTTGACCCAATTACATTTCTCCACTATGCTTCCTTGTTTGATTGCGCAGTGATCCGACAGATTGTGGACCCTATGACGACTTCTCCCGACTACAAATCAGAGTGTTATTATTTAGTGGTCATTTGGGATCATCAAGCCCATTCTGTGGGATCACCTTTCCAGTATTTATTGATTCACACTTGCGTTTGTTTAGTGGTGTCTGGCGGCCGTAAAAAGCCGCCCAATTACAAATCAGTAGTGTTATTATTTACTGGTGTTTTGGGATCATCAAGCCCATTCTGTGTTGCTTTAAAATACAAGGTATATTGTGTTGCTTAAGGTTATATTAGCGTAAATGAGTCTCCATTGCCCTTCCATAGTAAAGTTAGAATGTTGACAACCTGTTTAAAACTCAAACCTTATTAGAATTCTGGGAAACTTACGTTATCATGCAAATAAACGTACATGCCCGCTATTAAACATCAACAAGGAAATAGGGGGTTGAATATCTTCTAAGAAACAGTTCTTCAGCTGTATACAAAGCTATGTTTATCCCTTGCAATTTCGTACCATGTCTACTTTCACTTCTGAAATTTATATAAAAAAATCAAAACCATGATGAGCTCCATTTTCAAATATCAACAACATGTCCAGAATACAGTTACAGCCAAAAGATAACAGGAAACTGCACTAAAAAACTTTTTAAAGAAAAAAAAGATTAGCACTCTTTAATACAGAACTGCTTTCGATGCATCAGCCGAGCACATCCGGCTGATTTAGAGTAATTAGACCTTTAGCAGGTGCTAGGAGCGTGAGAGGTGTTGCATCTTATAATTAACTTTCTCAATAAAACCGAGTCTGCTACTTTTCTCTTTTGTTTGTGTTTGTTGCTTCCAGGGAGTAAGTATACAGGGAGAAGAAACAGATCGTTTTGCCGTTTTATGTTGTCGCGCGTGTGTTTCACTACTGCGTGAAAATGACTACTTCCTGTTGTTTCGCGCGTGTGTGAAAAACAGCAAATTCTTATAAATTATTACACTTACAAACTCAATAAAGGTGCGAAATGTAAACATAAGTATTATTTATTCACATTGTGTCCTCTGATACAGAGCGTGTGTTTGTTTGCATGTATAAAGGCACATTTTACCAGACGGTTCCGTGTAACAAAGATGGCGCCACTCTGCGCCAGATAAAAAATTGTGACAGTGTATAGCTTTTGCAAACGAGATACGAGACTAAGGGTTATTTAGGCATTAATAATAACAAAAAGTGAATAGTAGACATATTTCTATTTGTCAAGAAGGTAATTTCATGGTGGTGATTATAAGACAAAGCCTAAAAAGAGGTGATGGAAATGTGCCTTGTGAGATATCATCTGAAATTTTTAATTTTTCAAATTAAAAATGGTGTGGAGCTATGCAAACAAGATACGAAGTATGGGTTATACTTGGCATTAATAATAACAAAAAGTGAATAGTAGACATATTTATCTTTGTCAAGAAGGTAATTTCGTGATGTTGATTATAACAGAAAGCCGTAAAAAGGAGGCTGTAAAAACTGCCTAATTTGAGATGTTGGCTGAAATTATAACTTTTCAAATGTAACGCGCTAACGATCGATTTACCTGTATCGATAAAATAGTAAATGGCGGCGTCCTAGCGCGACAATATAAATCGATAAACTAGAGCGTTTATGAACCCGTTTCTTCTCCCTGTATACTTACTCCCTGTTGCTTCCAAGGATCACATTTTCAGCTGTATTTATACATACATCCTGAAAGTGATGGTAACGTTTCATCACAGACCTAATAACAAATAGATGGACACTACGAACATTATCTAAATTTCATGTGGCAGTGAGAACATTTCACAAATTAATTCCCAACTTTAAACACACATATCATAAAGAGCATGATAGATACAAGTTTCATTTATGCCAAATCCCATCACAAATAACATTTTCTTTCAAATGGTAGTATTTTTCTTTCTCTTACATTTAGAACAAAAAAGGAGTTTGACAGAAACGTTGACAATGTCAAAACCTTGATTTTTAAGAGAAAAGAGAAAAATTATGACATTTTTAACTTTAAACCTCTTTTTATGCAATCACTTATTTTCAAAATAAACATGAATGATTATAATCCCATTTTGCTATGAATCTTTTGAATGTATTCTCATCAAAATCAGTGAATAATTGAGAGAGGAGATAGAAGGAAAAGTTAACGTGCCACGTGCTATTTTGGTTGCTTCATTGGTTAAGATAGAAAGTTTCCTATCTGTTTATTAATATGTCTGGTTTTATGTTCGACTTCATTCTTGTCTTATTTTCTTATATATCATATATACATGATCATCTTTGTTTTATATATCATATATACATGATCATCTTTGTTTTATATATCATATATACATGATCATCTTTGTTTTACATGATCATCTTTGTGTTTTACTTACACAGGATATAGCCTGGCAGTGTTTCTTTATTTACACGGTCCCGTTAAATTGGGGGTGATAATTGGGATGATAATTGGGATGATAATCGGGCAAGAGAGAGGTTTGATGCACCCTTAAACCCCATCGTCCTTTTTGCCACCGACCGTTCCAACGTGTAGCTCTATTGTCAACCATTTTATACACTGAACAAACTTTATAATTGGTAACCTGAGTTTTATTATGGATATAATTTGAAAACAAACAAGGCATGAATGTTATTTAATAATCTATCGTATGAAACAATTGATTTCAGGACGTTTCGGCACCAAACCATTTCGGCACCTAGTCAGTTCGGCCCCTAGACGTTTCGGCACCGTTATATATTTTTTTAATGTGGCCAATCACTATGAAATAATTAGTTATTTTAGTGTATTTTAAGGTATTTAAATAAGGAGAAATTGTACCACAATATACTAAATACACACTATGCATCGTGTAATACCCGAGGATATACACAGCATATGTTAGTTATTGTGGTACAAATACAATATAGCATGAGTCTGCTCGTGCATTATCTCCCCGCACGTGCAAAACTCATGCTCTTTTCTATACTTGCCTATAGTTATAGACATGTAAATATATAGCACCGTTGTTTTTTTTAAATTGCCAATCACTATGAATTACTTAGTAATTATATCACATATCAGGGGCGTAGCCATAGCCTTTTGTAGAATACGCCCTGGGGGTGGTTTCGGGAGGTGGTGTCCCCTCCTGCGCTGGTGGGTGTCCTCCCCAGGATTTGTTTTGAAATTTGAGTGCAATTTCGGATGTTTGTGACTTCATATGAGCGAGATTTTGGAGGCTTTCGCCTCCATTCATTGTGTTTTTAAAAATAGTGCCTCACCCCCTACCCCACTTCAATTTATATTGCTGATTTTAACAAATAAGCACTTTTATTTTTTCACATACGATTTTCTAGAGTACGCCCGGGCGTACAGGAGTATGCCTGGCTACGCCCCTGCATATATCAGTAAGGAATATTAAAATGGTAATATTAAAATGAATAACACATGTAACATATATTTTAATAGAGTTTTTATTTTGCATCTCGTTAATTTAATCAGAATAACAACAACAAAAACAATACCTCCACACTATCCATTTATAAACAACAGTTGTTAACACAGTTCCTGAATATCAGTGCATGAATCAAGGGATTCCATACAACCTTAATTATACTTAATTGCCATATGTTGAATTTAATTGGAATTCAGTTAAATGTAGAATTTAAAAGCAACCATTTAAATGCAATGTAAGTCTGACATTTAAGCGGACATTTATCGGAGATTTAACTCCATGTGTTACACCAAATATGCGTAGTTCATGTTTTTTGGACGGAGGAATAAAAGAAGTTTGAAGTTCTGTCCTCATCAAACACTAAGCATAGTTAACACTTCACACACAGTCAAGATGTTTAATCATCAACACTCTCAATGGTATCCATTGGTGGCGCGTACATCCTTCCAATCTCTCGCAGGAATTCAGATGTTGAAACGTCCTTGGCCTCATACTGTCCCCATAGCGTCGCCGTTCTTCCCTGCATGCGCTTGTATGCGACCCTCTGAAACCTGCAAAGTGCCTGCTCACAAACAAGCTGCACCTGCACGCCAACTCTTCGCAGGAGTGGAACCAGCAGATAGAAGCGAAGCTGCGCTCGTCCAGCTTTCCCGTTCTGTCTCCTGTGCCACCCTGACGTAGACTGACTGTGTAAATTAACTAATAACTATACATTGCAAACCAGAGCATCTATTAAATAATGATGATTAAATAATGTATAAATTAAATATTGGGTAAAATTAGCAAGTATGCATTTTATTATATATATAGTGGCTGCTATATTCTATGTTTGGACAATAAAGTTTACATTTATTCAATGTAAGCATTTTATACTGGGTAGGCTGTGTAGGTTGTTTGGGTAATGAAGTATACAATAATGTCAGTCTTACCTTTGACGTCGTTATTCGTACGGACTGATTGGTTGAACACAGATCACTGTCTGTAGGACCAGGTGGAATTCTTCATCCAGGTGCTATCCAGGTACTGAACCAGTCGCTGGGGATCCGGTGTAGTGGCCATCTGAGACAGGATGTCAAAAAACGCTCCCTGTATGTGAGCTGGTGGCAGGAACGGTAGAGCCAGGATCGCTGTAGGTGGTTTTAAGACCCAGCGATGCGACCTTCCTCATCACGGCTTGTCCCCAATGGAAGGCACATCCCTTGACATCAGCGGCAGGATACACATAGTGAATAGCTCCCCAGGCAGCTGAAGTATAAAAATGTGTGAATTTTGATATTTTAATAATAAGTAGCAACTGTTTCCTGTTAATACTGAAAGAAATCGAAGTGTCTGTGAGATATCATTTTGTCTATTAATTATGTGTAATTTAAACTACATACTTGATCATATGAGCTTACCTTGTTCAAAATCCAAAACTACTCCTTCGAGCTGGCGGCCACCAAGAACTTCGTTCAGCTTGTTAAATACCTGAGTAAAAATAATTTCTATTTACTTTTAAACTAATCACAGAGACAGATCGGATGTGATAAAATATACAAACATGAAAAAAAAAGCCGATGCAAATTTAGGAAATTGTATTACTTATATTTAAAATAGTTGGAAGACTATGTGTGTGTGTAAGAGAGAGAGAGAGAGAGAGAGAATTACTTACGGCGACGTAATCAACCTTTCTTTTCCTTGACATCAATACGAAGACAAGCGGTACTTGCTTCATGCAGCCGTCCTTCTGGATGAACGCGTGGATGGAGAACAGCTGTTCGAATAGCTTACGTCGGATCTTGAAGCTTACGTCGGATCTTGAAGGTTGAAATATAATAAGTCAATACTATAACTGCATACAATAACTCTATTAAAGATATGTTTACATATTTCTTTATTGCAGTGAATACACAACACAAACACGTGTGTGCTGCACACTACCAGGCGCGTGTTGTTAATTGTGTATTTACAATTATGCAGACTACCAACAGTACTTAAAACAAATAATAATAATAATAATAATAATAATATATTTGTTGTTTTGCTTTTGTCCGATCATTGTACTGTAATCTATGAATTGGTTTATATATACTCACGGTCAATGAAAACGCACCACAAAATCAAAATCAAAAATTAAATTTTAGGTATTTTAGATAAAATATTGGTGTTATTAAATGCACGTGCATTTCCGAGTTTCATCAGTTACATGGTACAAAGAAATAATTTCCCCAAAAACATTGAAAAACAGTGAAACCAATTGGAATTTATTCCGAGACAGATTAATGCAGGTTGAATTCTAGTGGAACAGTTTTCTTTTCATGATTATTCATAGTAAACAGTTAGGTAACAAGATTCAATCTTTAAAAAAAAGAAAATATTGATTTAAAAGTTTTAGTCCAAATGTTTTTCAAATGATCGAACAGCATAAACATATGGAGTTAATGGTGCGTTTTCATTGACCGTCAGTATAATTGTGTGACATACCAAAAATATGACTATGCGCGACTATAAATTATAATTAGATACTTACCTGTTTTGCAAGTCCGATGTTGCCAGCCACCACAATTGTCACATGTTACGGCATGCTGACGAGGACGGACCTCGCAGCTGCATGAAATACACAGAGCTCCAAGGCTGGAATTCATTTCAATAAATTTCACTTAAAACATTTTTCAAAGTTCACAGGAAAACATTTATCCAGATTCACAATTCTTTTTATCAAAGTTCACAATAAACAGACAAGAGGTCAATGACCTTGAAGCTCTACTGATTGATTTTGATTTCAGGAAGTAGTCGCTACAAACTAGTTTTTTGAAAATGTATTTTTAGCCGTGGCGGCCATCTTGAATTTCCGGCCGACCTGAAATTTTGCTAGGATCAATTAGACATCAAGAGCAACATTCCTGTGAAGTTTCATGAAAATCCGTCAAGTAGTTTCAGAGGAGTAGTCGCTACAAGTTTTCATTATATAACTCTATGTAAACAAAGATGGCCGCTAACAGCCATGTTTAACATCGAATCAAAACGATTTTTGACAAGGACCAACATCATGTCATGCTGATCATTTTAGAAAAAGTCCCATATCAATATCACTTATAGTTTTCAAAAAGTAGTCGCTACAAACTTGTATTATGAAAATCTCTTTTTAGCCATGGCGGCCATCTTGAATTTCCGGCCGACCTGAAATTTTGCTAGGATCAATAAGACATCAAGAGCAACATTCCTGTGAAGTTTCATGAAAATCCGTCAAGCAGTTTCAGAGGAGTAGTCGCTACAAGTTTTCATTATATAACTCTATGTAAACAAAGATGGCCACTGGCAGCCATCTTAAACGTCGAATCAAAATAATGTTCGACTCGGAAAACCATCATGTCATGCTGATCATTTTAGAAAAAGTCCCATATCAATATCACTTATAGTTTTCAAGAAGTAGTCGCTACAAACTTATTTTTTAAAAATCTATTTTTAGCTGTGGCGGCCATCTTGAATTTCTGGCCGATCTGAAATTTTGCTAGGATCAATTAGACATTAACAGCAACATTTCTGTAAAGTTTCATGAAAATCTGCCAAGTAGTTTCAGAGGAGTAGTCGCTACAAGTTTTTACTATGTAACTCTATGTAAACATAGATGGCCGCTGGCAGCCATGTTTAACGTCGAATCAAAACGATTTTTGACAAGGACCAACATCATGTCATGCTGATCATTTTAGAAAAAGTCCCATATCAATATCACTTATAGTTTTCAAGAAGTAGTCGCTACAAACTTGTATTTTGAAAATTTATTTTTAGTCGTGGCGGCCATCTTGAATTTCCGGCCGACCTGAAATTCTGCTAGGATCAATTAGACATCAAGTGCAACATTCCTGTGAAGTTTCATGAAAATCCGTCAAGTAGTTTCAGAGGAGTAGTCGCTACAAGGTTTCATTATATAACTCTATGTAAACAAAGATGGCCGCTGGCAGCCATGTTTAACGTCGAATCAAAACGATTTTCGACAAGGACCAACATCATGTCATGCTGATCATTTTAGAAAAAGTCCCATATCAATATCACTTAGAGTTTAAAAGAAGTAGTCGCTACAAACTTGCTTTTTAAAAACCTATTTTTAGATTTGGTGGCCATCTTGGATTTCACATCAACATGAATTTTTGCTAGGATCAACAAGACTTCATGGGCAACATTTCTGTAAAGTTTCATGAAAATCCATTCAGTAGTTTCAGAGGAGTAGTCGCTACAAAAAAAAGTTTACGGACAGACAGACGGACGGACGGACGTACAGACGGACGACGGACGCCTCACCACGGCATAAGCTCTGCTGATCTCTGATCAGTCGAGCTAAAAATCACAAATATGTAATTATCCAAATATCCGCACAAATGTTAGAATAACATGCTTTTTTACAAACAGTAGTCAGTTATAATGAAAATATTAAACGATGCCAGGAAGTACCAAGATGCCATTTTGCAGTCAGTCTTTGTATCACATCTCATAGCAAAAGGAGGGATGTCCTCGGCTGAAGATGTATTGCTATACATGAACGTGTAACTCTGTGACAGGAGAATGCTTTATACCTGCTTTATACCTGCTTTATACCTGGAACTTCCTTTGAACACACTTGATAGTAAAAGGAATACTGATTATTTCTGATTTTAACTTGTTTTTATTTTGTAAATTCTCAGTACAACTAGTTTTAACAAATGTAACACCTCACCACTTTTTCATCATATTTTTGTTCACGCTGGATCTTGATATAGATTATAAGAATCTGTCATGGGTATCCGGTGAAGATAGGGAATTCCAACCCGAGGTATAAGTGTTTTTATCGGAACCGAGGCTCTGCTGAGGTTCCGATTAAAACACTTATACCGAGGGTTGGAATTCCCTATCTGAACCGAATACCCATGATAGATTCTTTTTCTTGCATATCAGAAACATGTTGTGCGTCGACGCCACCAGCTACTAAGGTTTTGCGTGTTTTCCTGCATACCTGATGCTGGCGTGCGTGAAATTTATCTCGACCCTAGGGTGAGATGGAAATATCTAGCCCCGGTAAAATGGCGGATATCCTTGTCCGGTATGCAAGAAAGAAACGTCTATTGGTTCTTGAGGATTTAGTTTCCTTCAATACCTCTATATACCCGAACAGATATGTACCCATCGGAAGAGGACATTTTTCACTCAGGGACTTCAACTGAACATTGAAAGAGCTTGACTGTAGTCTGTGGTATAGGCGGTTCAAGAGATGAAGAATTTTCAAAGTGTTAGCTATTTTTAGTGCAGGTGGCCATCTTAAATGTCACGATGACCTAAGTTTACACAGTTGAAAGAAATGAATTGAAATCGCCTGTATAGTCACACCAACAGTTAAGGTCTTCTGGCGATTACCAGCAGAAAATGATGGAGGAAGACCCCATGTGCCCTGCGTACAATTTTTATAAACCGGGCAGGCATGCAAATTGCCCAGAAGGGCAGCTAGCTGGGGCCTTCCTCCACCAATGGAAGCTAGAAGTCGCCATATAACCTTAGCTGTAGCTGTGACTATAAAATACAATTCATGTCTTTCAACTGTGTAAATTCATTGATCACGCATCTGGAAGTTCGTCAAAACTGGCAAAGCTATTTATTAGGAGAAGGCGTTCATTGTTTAAGTAAAAGTTCATCAATGGAAGACTGAGACAGACAACGACGTCGAGCAACAGATGAAATAATGGACTTGAAATAATAACAGTGATATTCAATAACATTTTATGACATTTTTAATATCGCTCGTTTTAACAATATTTCAACAAAATATAATCATCTCATGATAAAGGATTTCAAGAGGGGCAACGGACACAATACAAAATCATGTCGGACACCAACAATACACCAACTTTTGCATGCAAACATAGCGCAACATGTTAAAGCTAGCTTTATAAATACTTTCACAGATGACATACTGTGCAGTTAACACTCGTGAAAGTAACGCCGGAATGAAAATGGCAAATAAAAAACCTATGGCATGCTGCAAATATCCATATAGAAGAGCAAAACTGGTCATATGAAAAACATGTATCAAGTCTTAAGGTCATTGTGAACTTGAATGTTAACCTAACATTTAATTCGTCATATCCATATTTACAATCACAGGCTTACAATATCACAAGCTGCATCTATTTTGACATTATAAACAATACATAATTACATGCAACTGATGTATTTACATAAATACAGGATTTTTAGTTGATATGCAGATCAACTGCTCCATATACCGACAATTTCTAATATCTGAAACTTTGTTATGCATCACCCATGAAACTATAATATTCAAGACGAAATATGCTCTATTAAGGTTTGTGTTTTACGGCACACTAACACAGAAAGGTTATATTGGGCAAACAGGAATAAAATTCCAGGCCTACCCTCCTACTACATATGTACTAAATTAAAATATGAGAATGATCTTAGAAATGTGTCAACTGAAGAGTTGCATTTCTGTTGTTTTCTGCCAAGACTCAAATGGTTGTTTTCTGCAAACAATATAGCTTCCTGAAACCACATGGGGGATGACAATGACTAAATTTAATGAGCATGACCAAAATGACCATGAATTCCTGTGTGTTGGGCGCAGGGATGGGGTGGGGTGGGGGTAGGGGGTGGAGCCTATTATTACTTGGGAACCATATAGGTAATGCACTACTGGTACAGATTGTGTCAGGAACCAGATGGGCCATGCATAATTGGTAGACAGGAACCACATAGGGCATATACTATTGGTAGAGGCTAGAAACAGATGGGCCTTACACGATTGGTAGCAATTGTGCAGTGGTGTAAGAAATATTGGGGGCCAGTGGGGGTTGTGGTGAGAATGAATTTTTTGCTTGTCACACATAGCTACTCTGCCCCTCCATCCTCCCTGCCAGTTTATTAGAGGAGGGGGCCTAAACCTATGTTGTGTCAGGGACCACATGGCCCATGTTATGGTAGAGCATCACCATTTGTAGAAGGAACCACATGGGCCATGCATTATTGATATATACTGTACCAGGAATTGAATTGAATTGGGGTTTTAAGGCGCACCAACACATTACAGGTTATATGGCGCCTAACAGGCATGAACATGCCAGGCTCATCTTCCATGTACATCGAGATAAAATATGGAAAATGGGCCTAGAACCTTCTCACCCTGAACTGCAGAGTTGCTGCAAATTCTATCGTAAAAACTCCATTTACGCTGGAGTCACGTTTATTGTTTTTCTGCCACTGCTCTTAGTGATGTGAGCGAGATGGCACCTGAAACAATGCAGGGGTCATGATGAAGACCTTTAATGAGCATGAACAAAAAATTACAAAATGAATATGAATGGGGGGGGTCCTACCCCTCTGCATGTGACGGTGTGTTTGCAGTGGTTGTATTCTACCCCGGCAACCACACGGGGATACTGTACCAGGAACACATGGGCCATGCATTATTGATATATACGAACACATGGGCCATGCATTATTGATATATACTGTACCAGGAACACACGGGCCATGAACTATTGGTAGAGTCTGGTATATATGGGCTTTTGGTAGAGATTATGTAGTTATGATCAAATTTACAACATCGAAACAACACCCAGTTTCATCCCACATTAAAATAGCACGTATACTACAATATTAAATGCATTTCCAATAGTGTTAAACAATTAGACGTTATCAGTAAGACTAGCAACATGGTCTTTAAATGGGACACACAGCAATCTTGCTTTACTTTCATAAAACCTGATTTTAAAAACAATATTTTTTTATGTTGTTTAGCACAGAAGTCTTCGTTCAATTTTTCTTCTTCAAGCAATGAAATTCCAGAAAGGCATTTTTTTTACCAAAAATGTAATTTTTTAAATTTTTACACATTTTATTCTTTATCTTGATTGTTAACACTGTATGAATTATTTTAGACAATCAGATATATGAGGAAATTTTACCTTAAGAGAAAAGGTTATTTAAAGACGTCGGTTATGTTGCCATTTTTATACAATCTATTTTCATGTTCATTTTGATGCATGAAAATGTGTAAAACAAACCCCTCGATTGCCATCAAGTCCTTTAAAGGGACACACGGCAATCATGTTTTTTTTCAAAACTCGCAGTGTCGCGTTAGTTTTTCTACATAACTTGCATTTGTTCAATCATAACTATTAAATAACGAAGAAAACTGAGGACTCAAAATGTTAATATATAATGATATGCGAGCAGGTTTAATAAGTCAAAATGATACTGTATTAATAAATGGAGATGATAATTTGAATACTTGATTAACATTTCAAATTTGCCATGTATCCCTTTAATACAGACGGAATACATTCAAAACGTACATGGAATACATTCAAAACGTACATGTAAAAAGTATACAAACAAAAATTATATTAAATAAAACAAAGTTAACTTGCAATGCACATAAAATGTAAAATGCTAGTTCCTTAGAACACCACAGGTAACCCAAATTTCGTGTAGCCAGTCTACATTTAATGAAAAATGTCATGAAACGCGCATCTGATTGTTCAAATGAAATTTATGGTGAACTAGTTCCAAGTATATATACCGGGGTCCTTTTTGCACCAAACAGACACAATATTGAGCCATGACAGAGGAAGACTTCTGACAAATTAAAGTTCATGATAAACAAACTGATCACTATAATGGCATCTGCCGTGCCATTTAAGCCAATAAGAGTGTGAGGCAAATGTTACAATCTGATCACAAATGTGTATCACTACTATAGGCTAGACAACATTCCTAAGTGCTCAATGTAACCTAAGAATATGCCAATAATTCTCATTGTTTGTGTATTTAACCTTGATTGGAGATATGGTTGAACTGCAAAATAAGGGGTATAAATCAAATGCTTTGATTGCATGAATTGAATTGAATTGGGGTTTTAAGGCGCACCAATATTTTAAAATGTTGAAGTATTTTCTTAGAAATAATTATACAAATACAAATGGGTACTTATGAAGCACAGCTTTCGATGTTCCTAATTCTAAAACTGTATAACTAAAATTAGTTTAACATTATGTTTTACTAGAATTACACTACAAATGCATAATTTTCGAAATATTTAATGTTAATAATGAATTACAGATACTTGAATATCAAACAATATTCAATTAAAAGGGAGGTCATTTAGGATTGTCCATGTTTCATTTTATTATAAACATTATCTGCAATAAATGGGCCAAACTTTTATGTGTTTTTTTTTCAATATTATATCCTACCAATCTTTAAACAGTTATATCGTTAATTGATTGAATTGGATTTTATAGTCGCACCAACAGCTAAGGTCATATGGTGACTTTCCAGCTTCCATTGGTGGAGGAAGACCCCAGGTGCACCTCTGGGCATTTTCATGCACAGGCGGGCACCTGGGTAGAACCACCGACGTTCCGCAAGCCAGCTGGATAGCTTCCTCACATAAAGATTCCTAGGCCCCTGAGGGATCGAACCTACAGCGGTGAGGGGCAAGTGATTTCAAGTCAGAGACGTTAACCACTCGGCCACAGACGCCCCTTATATCGTTAAGCAGACTTTGATTCATGTTATGTGTTTTATCAGCACATTTCATGTTTTCATATAAAAGGAGGGTAACTCTCTAAAGATGTAACGATGTATACAAAAATAAATTAACTAACTATTGCTCGAAACAAAATACTTATCACACAACTATTCTAAAATATATTTAAACAAAGAAAATGAGTGTAGTATGCCAGAACTATTTAGCACCAATTAGCTTATTTTGTCATGCTCAAGTTCTCCAGTAAAAGAGTATGAGGTGAGTAAATATACGCTTCATTTCATATAAATTATTATACCTCACGTTTATACCCTTAGCGTGATGCAATTTTTACTGTTCACCGGTAAACAATTGTTACTATCACACGATTGTGACGTCACGGGAAGTATACAAATAGGTTTTGGGTTTTTCCAATTATGACACTCTTTGCAAAATTGGAAATCGTTGGACGTTTATTAAAATACAGTAGAAGTTTTGTCAATCATAAGACGCTTGGTTTACCAAACGACAATAAACAAATATGGCGAGCAGATTCGCGACAATTTCGGAAGCGGATTTGAACACCCTGGAACCGGCCATTTTTTGTTCGGTATAATAAAATAAATATTGCTTCCCAGTGAGGGTGACCTGGATATTGTCAACCTTCGGAAAAATAATATAACCTCGTCTTTGCCTTGGTTGACATTATTTTCCTCAGGTTGACAATGTCCACTGTCACCCTCACTGGGATGCAATATTTATATGTTATCACATAAAATGGTTTCTGGGATTTAATAAAGCCATGACATAAATATTATAATACAGTCACTAGTGGTATATCTTAACGTCAATGACATCCTCTTGCTGCCGTTATGAGTTAAATAGAATCTCAAAATAGAATCTCGCATTTGTGTTGTTATTGAATTAATCTTGTTGGCAAAAATGATGAAAGCTGATCAAACTTTCACATCATATCATATTTGCAAATTCATTTAAGAAATAAACCCTCATGTTAGATCCTCTATTCAAATATATTCCCCGATTTCATATTTTATAGTTTCCATGTCCAAACAGGGATCTGAGCCCTATCAACCATCTGCAATAATGTCTGGCTTATATAATCTATAAAACCTGCTTAATTAGCACAAAAGTAAGAAGTAAAAAAAAAATATTCAGAAACAAGTCCCACTTAACTGGTAGACAATAAAATTCATTTATTTTACACCAATTAGGCCATTTTTATTTGATTAACCATTTCTCGAACTATCCTACGATACAAAAAAATTACAAAACAAGCTTTACACATTTAAGAAACAAGTACCATTTAACTGGTTGACAATAAAATTCATATATTTTACATCAGTTACAAAACAAGCTTTACAGCTCATCAGCCTCCATGGCACGGATAACAGCGAGTCCAAGAGGGCGACCACTGTATGCATGGCACCTCCAATGTACAACACCTTACGGGTTGCATTCGTGACAAGCGGGTGCAATACTGACTGCGCTACCCGGTCATGCCAAATGATATTTATGCATGTAACTGATAAATATTTGAATATTCAGTTTTTAATAAAGTATACTAGGATATCATTCAACGATATAATCCCTTCTTTTTTTTTGTTGATTTAAACTATTCCAACAGGTGGAGGCTGGCATGGGCTGTTGGAATACATGTAGTTTAAAGAAAAAACAGTGGACAGTATGATGGATTTGAAATCTGGAGGACTCTGGACTCACGAGTCGGGTTCAAGCCACTATGGCTCTGAATAACCTCTGAAAAACAATGTGTTGATGAGCCATTTAGCAACATTCAATTCCAACAGGTATATCATTCAAAAACTTTTCTTACGTATGTATTAACCTTATCAGCGATAATTTACAATACTTTTTTCTTCACCGACCATTTTCTCTTTCATTTTATTTAGTTCCACAATGAAAATGAATAAACATGATTGTATTTGATCACTTAAATATCTACTAGTCATGCCTGTTACATTGAAGATAGCATATCCATACAAAGCCATGCACGTCTAGATGAGTGTAGATCACATAGTCCATCTTTTATTTCACAGGAAGCTGAATTTCATTCAGTAGCAAATAAACATCACATGGAACGTATTCTTCAAACACAACTTGGAGTTGTTTGTTGAGGAGCAGTAACATTGGTCCATGTGTCGGTAATCTTAGTTGGTGACGATGTAGATTTGTATGGCCATTACGGGCCTTTCAATGTGAAGACTAAGCATGACCTATGCAAATTTCTCAAAGAAGGCAACTTTAAGTCTCTCTATCTGGTGGCACAGTTTCACTGCAGGTCCAAGTTTAAGCTCTAGGTGCTCCTGTATTGTGGATAGGTTCAACAGAAGCAGAGCCTGGCCGTCTATCTCCTGTAAGAAACAGTTACAGATAATTATTAGACAACAGATCACACTTACATACCTGCTGCTCTTATAATATTGAGGGCCGCTGTGGCCCAGTGGATAGCATGTTTGACTCGCAGTCCGGAGACCATGTGTTCAAACATCACCGGCACCACTGGCTTACTTTGATGTGTCCTTAGGCATGACACTTTCCTAGCCTATCCATTGAATGGGGATGCAAACTGGTCGGTCCCATGCATCTCAGTCTGACCTCAGATCACGGTATATAACCATTAGAATCATTTCGCTAGTTACAGTAGGGCAGGGTTCCCGGCTTTCTATGTATTCTCCCCTCTCTCTGGGATGGCTTGAAAATCTCTATACAATGCGTTTGTTAGTCGTTAAACAACAATTTCTTTCTTTATACTCAGGGCTAGATGAAAACAAACTGAGTTAGGCATCTGCTCCTTTATTATCCTAGCCAGATGAAAACAAACTGAGTTAATAGGTACATCTCGTTTATTATCCTGGCCAAATGACAACAAACTGAGTTACATACATGCTCCTTTATTATCCTGGCCAGATGACAACAAACTGAGTAACATACCTGGTCCTTTATTATCCTGGCCAGATGACAACAAACCTGCTCCTTTATTATCCTGGCCAGAAGACAACATACCTGCTCCTTTATTATCCTGGCCAGATGACAACATACCTGGTCCTTTATTATCCTGGCCAGATGACAACAAACCTGCTCCTTTATTATCCTGGCCAGATGACAACATACCTGCTCCTTTATTATCCTGGCCAGAAGACAACATACCTGCTCCTTTATTATCCTGGCCAGATGACAACATACCTGCTCCTTTATTATCCTGGCCAGAAGACAACATACCTGCTCCTTTATTATCCTGGCCAGATGACAACAAACCTCTCCTTTATTATCCTGGCCAGAAGACAACATACCTGCTCCTTTATTATCCTGGCCAGATGACAACATACCTGCTCCTTTATTATCCTGGCCAGATGACAACATACCTGCTCCTTTATTATCCTGGCCAGATGACAACATACCTGCTCCTTTATTATCCTGGCCAGAAGACAACATACCTGCTCCTTTATTATCCTGGCCAGATGACAACAAACCTGCTCCTTTATTATCCTGGCCAGAAGACAACATACCTGCTTCTTTATTATCCTGGCCAGATGACAACATACCTGCTCCTTTATTATCCTGGCCAGATACATACCTCTCCTTTATTATCCTGGCCAGATGACAACATACCTCTCCTTTATTATCCTGGCCAGATGACAACATACCTGCTCCTTTATTATCCTGGCCAGATGACAACATACCTGCTCCTTTATTATCCTGGCCAGATGACAACATACCTGCTCCTTTATTATCCTGGCCAGATGACAACATACCTCTCCTTTATTATCCTGGCCAGATGACAACAAAATGAGTTACATACCTGCTCCTTTATTATCCTGGCCAGATGACAACAAACTGATTAACATACCTGCTCCTTTATTATCCTGGCCAGATGACAACAGTCTGTTTCTTTAATGAACTTTATAACATCATTAATCGCCCAGTAAAGCGGGTTAGTATCAACATGGAGTGTTTCTTCACGAGGTAATAACACACGATGTTGTTTCACAGGGGATGTTTCTTTCAACTGCAATAAAGATTTTAATTCCATAATCTGATAATTAGGGTACAGTATTATTCAGTATTTTAAAGGGACACATGGCAATCTTGTTGTTTTAAAATGTGCGACATTCTACATAACTTGTATATTTGCACCCCGTTTGAGGGTCGTGTTTGACCTCTGTGTTCAAATTGAACAATGATATGTTTTGAAAACATGTCCATGGGTTCCTGAGAAGAAGACTTTAATCTGTCCTACTCTTCATTGGTGGACTAGATGACAACAGGGTGGGGGTGGGGGAGGGAGAGGTGGGAGGGGACAGGTATCTAACATTAACTGTAGTAATATTTACCCAGTGTGGTGACTTTATTCTGTCTTTAGACTTCATTGGTGGACTGGATGACAACAGGAGTATCTTCTTATGAGTTTTCCTTTCAAAGCTGTACTTGGGTAGTTTTGCACCGCGTGTCTGGATATCGGACGGAGGTGGCAGATGGTGCACATACTTCCTCTTCTTGGATGGAGTAAGTCTACCTGTCAGGTCAGAAGGTAACATAACTTATAGGTAATGCAACTTATAGGTAACACAACTTATAGGTAACACAACTTATAGGTAACATAACTAGGTATAACTTATAGGTAACATTACTTATAGAGAAAACATAACTTATAGGTAACATTACTTATAGGTAATAACATAGCTTATAGAGGTAACATAACTTAGAGGTAACATAACTTATAGGTAACATAACTTATCGTTAAACCAAATCCAGAGTTTTAAATTTTTCAATAATGTCATTCAGTGTTGAACAGTTGGACTTCCAAATATGGAGAAACAAGCTCCGCCTAACGGTGTGTGCACAGAGTGGAAAGTGCGCAAAAATCAGCTGTGACAGCTGTCAGTTAAGAGGGTTGGTACTAGACAGTGGACTGGGTCAACTACTACTCATGTGTAGATAAAAGGCAGCTGCCAGAGAAGGGGTGGTTTCAACTATTAAGTCAGATATAGATTATTTATTATAATTTTAAATAAATAAGTTATGTGGTTGCTATCGGAGTGCTCCCTTGAACCTATTTTCTTAAATTATAATAAATGATCTGTAACCTTTTCATATGGGGAACCATGCCAAAAATGATGCATTTTACAGAAATTCTAGACCTGTCCGATTAGTACACAAGTGAAAAAATTTCATAGTGTGTTGTTTTCAAATGAAATTGAATGATTCTAGTTAATTGAATTGGATTTTATAGTCGCACCAACAGCTAAGGTCATATGTCGACTTTTCCCAGCTTCCATTGGTGGAGAAAGACCCCAAGTCCCCTCTGGGCAATTTGCATTCGTGTGTAGGCACCTGGGTAGAACCTCCGTGATTCTAGTTAAAATATTACAATACTTAGTAAACCTTCAGTGCACAGACTTATTTACTATACTTATTGTTGTCTAAAAGATCCTCGATTTTAAACCTATATGCCTCTTTAACATGCGTAGAGCACTTTCCTTTTTTCCATGAGCTAAAACATCTGAGAACCCAGTGGCGGAATTCACACTATTTTACCAGCCCTAGTAAATTTACATTCACTTGTTCAGAGTCATGCTATTTATTTAAATATCACGTACCATCGTCATAGTAATCACCATCCATACTTCTATCGTCATCTATAAACCCCTCATCTTTGTTCTCCCCTTTAAGGAACACGTCGTCATTCCTATAGTCATACTGTCCCGTCAAGTTGGAGTGAGTTTTCTTCTGGATTAAGTGGAAACGCTTCTTCTTTTTTCTACCCCGCTTTGCTGGAATTTTTGGTCCATTCTCCAAGTTTGTATGGCTGCTGGGAGGACGGCCAACTGGCTTCTTTTTCTTCTTACCATAATTATAATCTGTGAGAACAAACTTATGATACATACAAAGGAATTGAATTCAATTTTATAGTCGCACCAACAGCTAAGGTCATATGACAACTTTCCAGCTTCCAATGGTGGAGGAAGTAGTTCAGGTAGCACTCATTCTTAAGGTGTAACACATCCATTGATTGTTGCATTGAGTTGTGTGTGAATTAAAATTTAAATGCCATGTTGTCATTCATATCTGGGCCCAATTTAAAAATGAATAACTTACATTCTCATCACAAATGACATATATGCTGCCAAAAAATCCACAGAAAAATGGGGGTCATGTATCTTCTAAGAAAAAACTTGTCTTATGAATGAATGGTCCCTTTAAAAACATAAACACTGAGATGCCATAATATTGTATTCATACACTCATTTCCATATAACCAAAATAAATTCAAAACTCACAATTTTAACATGGCAATGCTTGACAAATGTAACAAATAAATCAACAATGTGATATAAACCAAAAATAGCACTTTAAATTAGTGAAAATGCCTTTTTTTACAAAAAGAAATGAGAATTATTTATTGACGCCATTATGCGACTACCCCAGGCCGACACTTCCTGTATTGCAATGGGTGTACTACACCTTAATGACAACAACTCTATCACATGACAGAATGATGACTGTATTTCATGGCATATACAATACGATGTGTAAATCAATCTTGCATCTTAGAGGATCACATGTCCCCTTTGTAAATGTATTTATATTTTGTCTTCTCCTTTGAAACAATGCCACTTTGATAACCTGTTCACTAAAGAGAATATACTCCTACAAAGCCTGATTGGTTTATTCACTTGAACATGACACACCTGATTGGTCAACCACTTGAAATGAAAGCATCTTTATTTTCCATCACTTGTAAATGATGCACTTGATTTGTCAACCACTCGAATACAATGCACCAGACTGGTGAATCACTTGAATACAATGCAACTGATTGGTCAATCACTGAGTTTAACATTTTATGGTAAGACATATGTTACAGGAGAATCTAATAAAGGGTACGTAATGAGACATGTGCAGGTAAGGATAGTATTAACAGCTTACTATATTTAGTTTTGGTGAGCTGTTGGCAGTTTTCTGGGCAGTTGTCTTCCACATATAGGGGACTGAAGAGGTAAGGACAACACTCTAGCTTGATACACACGTTACGGCAGAACTCCTCGAGCTGGGCCTCCATGCGACACACCTCCACCACACCCGTGTAACTCTTACCCTTGTACCTGAAGAGACATATACAAAAGTTAGCAATAAAAAAATATACATTTTTAAGAAGGTGACATAGCTTTGATACAAAGTGAAGCTAAACTGGGTTTTACACAATGAATATGGTGAAAACATTCTAGACTCAGCCTCCATTCACATAAAAACAACAACACTCAGAATAATGAACAACAACACGCCATTGCAAATGCTCGCCTTGCCTTTGTCCAGTAAAGCTAACAAAGACCATTGGTTAAACAAGACATAAGAAAACATGCTGTTATTAATTGTAAGTCATGCACTAGTATTCACACCATGTAAGCACAGGCATGCATTATGATAATATAAGAGAAGAAGAGATAGAGTTATACTGTAATGTACGTCAGGGCCAGAATATTATTTCACTCGTTTTTAATGAGAAAAAAAACTGGTACCTTTTTTACTGTCCAGTGTTTAAATTTCACTGAGCGTTTGGTTCAGACATACATTATTCTTCGTTTTTGCAACACTGGATTACCGAACTATGCTCTACATACTTTTTCGTTAATTTTCGAAATTTATGGATTCGTGAACACAGAAATGCCAGACTATTGGTCACGTGACAATTACCGAGTTATAGCTTCAATCTATTATGATTTATAATACTGGCCATTCAGGCAACAGTAATCAATGCAGATCAATGGACTCGGTAAACATCTGGCAATTTCTCTGTAAACCTCCATTCAACCTGCAAATTTAGATAATTGATGAAGAATTTCTTAGTCGGTAGGTGTTAATGCTGCAGAAACGAAGAATAATGTATATCTGACCCAATCGCTGAGCGAAATTTAGACATGAAATGGTAAAAAGGAACAAAAAAATCCAGAAAAACAAGTGTGTATTTTCGTTCTGGCCTTCCCTTTACTGTATACATATACTATAACACTATCTGTTCTTCTCTCTCTCTGAATGCCTGTGCATATAAACGTCCCTCATTGCTGATTCAGCAGATCGAAGAATGAAGCTACTCCATCACGTAAGTTGACGAAATGTTTTCTAATGTTTTGTTTTAAATTGGTTTTTGTGTTATGCATTTTGCTAGTGACCATGGCAACTGCATGATAATGCTGAATTTTTCAGAATTTGTTATCACTTTTAATAAATCAAATATTGCAATATATTCAGTACAATATAATTAGCATATGCAGCTGTAAATTATGTGACATGTAAGCAAATGCTGCTGTAATTTGTGCAGTAGCCTACTTGTTGTGAAATAGCAAGCTATTTGTAGAAATTTACAAAGTTAAGCAAATTAAACATTCATTGCAGAGCAAACATATCAGTGTATAAATGAAATTATTTCAGGTTTATAAAATATATGCTGAAAAATAAAGATTCTGTAAGGAAAATCAACCCTCGTATATTACATGTTCTTACTTTCCATTGAACATGTGTGGCAACTGGATACATCCGACATCTTCTTGCAGAGATATGACATTTTGGGTTAAGTAGAATGGAGTTTTATAGCGCACCATAACACAAAGGTTATATGATGCCAACAGAAATAAACATTTCAGGCCCACTTTCCATATACATTAAAATAAATATCACCTACTCTCTGCAAGGATAAGATGCCGCTCTAATCTTGCCCGGGATCCACAAAGGCGATGTCATTCTGAATTGTGAATAATTTACTTACTTTGCCTTCATCATGTGAGGTTGCATGCTGGGATTGGGGGGCCCCTCCTGCTGCAGCTCCTTCAGGGCACGACTGGACTTGTACGCCACATTGATCAACAATGACAGCACCTCCTTCAGGACGAGACCCATCGGTCCTGGGCCCACAGACTTGGGCAACTCGGATATACGTCCTTTACTCAGGAATGGACCAGAAAAACACCGGTGATTGAAGAAGATCTTAGGACACCAGGAACCTGCACGGAGATTCAGTAAGTCATTAAGGACACCAGGAACCTGCACGGAGATTCAGTAAGTCATTAAGGACACCAGGAACCTGCACGGAGATTCAATAAGTCATTTAGGACACCAAGAACCTGCACGGAGATTCAGTAAGTCATTTAGGACACCAGGAACCTGCACGGAGATTCAGTAAGTCATTTAGGACACCAAGAACCTGCACGGAGATTCAGTAAGTCATTTAGGACACCAGGAACCTGCACGGAGATTCAGTAAGTCATTTAGGACACCAGGAACCTGCACGGAGATTCAGTAAGTCATTTAGGACACCAGGAACCTGCACGGAGATTCAGTAAGTCATTTAGGACACCAGGAACCTGCACGGAGATTCAGTAAGTCATTTAGGACACCAAGAACCTGCACGGAGATTCAGTAAGTCATTTAGGACACCAGGAACCTGCACGGAGATTCAGTAAGTCATTTAGGACACCAGGAACCTGCACGGAGATTCAGTAAGTCATTTAGGACACCAAGAACCTGCATGGAGATTCAGTAAGTCATTTAGGACACCAGGAACCTGCACGGAGATTCAGTAAGTCATTTAGGACACCAAGAACCTGCACGGAGATTCAGTAAGTCATTTAGGACAGGAACCTGCACGGAGATTCAGTAAGTCATTTAGGACACCAAGAACCTGCACGGAGATTCAGTAAGTCATTTAGGACACCAGGAACCTGCACGGAGATTCATTAAGTCATTTAGGACACCAGGAACCTGCACGGAGATTCAGTAAGTCATTTAGGACACCAAGAACCTGCACGGAGATTCAGTAAGTCATTTAGGACACCAGGAACCTGCACGGAGATTCAGTAAGTCATTTACGACACCAGGAACCTGCACAGAGATTCAGTAAGTCATTTAGGACACCAGGAACCTGCACAGAGATTCAGTAAGTCATTTAGGACACTAGGAACCTGCACAGAGATTCAGTAAATAGAGTTTAATAACCAGTGTTTTTGAGATACGGGATACAGTTCTTATATCGGGGCCATTTCTCTAGCGAGGGAGATATTTTCAGTATCTCAAAAACACTGGTTATTAAACTATATATTACATAATTTAAAATGATATTTTATTAATATTTCTAATGATTCAAGTCTTATTACACCAGTTTGCACGAGAACGCCAAGACGACGTTACATCATCCAAGGCGACGTTACGTCATACAAACAAAACAAGTGGAACCGGAACTCTTCGTTAATTTCTTTAATCGTTATTTTCTAGTGACGGAATCTGACGAAGACGTCCGTAAAACAATCGGAACGTCATTTGGCATTTACGCCACTGACGGAAAAGGCCGAGCAATGTTCCGTACTGGGAAAATTTTCCCAGTAGAGCAAACGAGTAGATATAGCTTTTCTATTCCCAGTATTTCCTAT
Organism: Cyrtodaria siliqua; assembly: GCA_037043455.1. NCBI lineage: Eukaryota > Metazoa > Mollusca > Bivalvia > Adapedonta > Hiatellidae > Cyrtodaria > Cyrtodaria siliqua. The sequence continues at coordinate 33,710 of JAWPHD010010715.1, forward strand.
ATAAATCAGAGACAATTATGACAAATAACATTGTTACAACATACTACATTTTTTACAATACATTTCAGAAGAATATAGGCAATATTAAGTAAACAAATTCCCAGCCTAATGAGGTTTATAACGAATTCCCAGCCTAATGAGGTGTATAACAAATTCCCAGCCTAATGAGGTGTATAACAAATTCCCAGCCTAACGAGGTGTATAACGAATTCCCAGCCTAATGAGGTGTATAACAAATTCCCAGCCTAACGAGGTTTATAACGAATTCCCAGCCTAATGAGGTGTAAATCAAATTCCCAGCCTAATGAGGTGTATAACGAATTCCCAGCCTAACGAGGTTTATAACGAATTCCCAGCCTAATAAGGTTTATAATGAATTCCCAGCCTAATGAGGTGTTTCCAAGCCTAACGAGGTTTATAACGAATTCCCAGCCTAATGAGGTGTATAACAAATTCCCAGCCTAACGAGGTTTATAACGAATTCCCAGCCTAATAAGGTTTATAATGAATTCCCAGCCTAATGAGGTGTTTCCAAGCCTAACGAGGTTTATAACGAATTCCCAGCCTAATGAGGTGTATAACAAATTCCCAGCCTAATGAGGTTTATAATGAATTCCCAGCCTAATGAGGTGTTTCCAAGCCTAATAAGGTTTATAACGAATTCCCAGCCTAATGAGGTGTATAACAAATTCCCAGCCCAATGAGGTGTATAACAAATTCCCAGCCTAACGAGGTTTATAATGAATTCCCAGCCTAATGAGGTGTTTCCCAGCCTAACGAGGTTTATAATGAATTCCCAGCCTAATGAGGTGTATAACGAATTCCCAGCCTAATGAGGTTTATAATGAATTCCCAGCCTAATGAGGTGTTTCCAAGCCTAACCAGGTTTATAACAAATTCCCAGCCTAATGAGGTTTATAACGATTTCCCAGCCTAACGAGGTTTATAACGAATTCCCAGCCTAATCAGGTGTTTCCCAGCCTAACAAGGTTTATAACGAATTCCCAGCCTAATGAGGTGTATAACAAATTCCCAGCCCAATGAGGTGTATAACAAATTCCCAGCCTAACGAGGTTTATAATGAATTCCCAGCCTAATGAGGTGTTTCCCAGCCTAACGAGGTTTATAATGAATTCCCAGCCTAATGAGGTGTATAACGAATTCCCAGCCTAATGAGGTTTATAATGAATTCCCAGCCTAATGAGGTGTTTCCAAGCCTAACGAGGTTTATAACAAATTTCCAGCCTAATGAGGTTTATAACGATTTCCCAGCCTAACGAGGTTTATAACGAATTCCCAGCCTAATCAGGTGTTTCCCAGCCTAATGAGGTTTATAACGAATTCCCAGCCTAATCAGGTGTTTCCCAGCCTAACAAGGTTTATAACGAATTCCCAGCCTAATGAGGTTTATAACGAATTCCCAGCCTAATGAGGTGTTTCCCAGCCTAACGAGGTTTATAACCAATTCCCAGCCTAACGAGGTTTATAACGAATTCCCAGCCTAATGAGGTGTTTCCCTGCCTAACAAGGTTTATAACGAACTCCCAGCCTAATGAGGTGTTTCCCAGCCTAATGAGGTTTATTAGTCTGACTATAGAAATATCAAATGCAGAATTGATTTTTAAACTCCTATTCATCAATAACAAAAGGGAACATGAAAATGATAGATCAACTGACTAAATATGTAAATACTGACTCATCTTCTAAAATACAAAACTTACAGAAGCAATTTTGTATTCTAGAGCACATAATGGTACAAGACAAATAATGACAAGTAATGATAAAGAAATAATACAATATACAAATTGATATATTAAAAATGAAGATTTTTTGTACCCACCTCCTTCGTCCCCAGACTTGACATGGCTGTATGTCTCGGACCTGAAGGCCTCACCATGCAAGTTCCTGTAACAGCAAGCACAAGGTTGTATATGTAGTACAAATCCATTCTTCCTTATGATTGGTAAGAACAGAACTTTCTCCCATTTCTAGTCATGTGAGTTAGGGCTTTTCCCCATGAAAGATAACTCTATCTTAAATGACATGTGACTCTTACATGAAACATCACGTTACATTGGTGACATTGCCTTATTCTAGCGTATAATCAAATACAATCATTAAAGTATGCATAATGGGAGAAAAATAATCCATCATGAGTTTATCCATGTGAGATAGGAAAATCTCACCCTGGTTACAATTCTGACCTTCGGGTGAGCATCTTCGTAAAAAGCTTGTGAAAAAATTACTTCAAATGTGGCCAAATTTTCACAAAATGTTCTTTGTGATATGAAATGTTATTTTGTAGATTCAAAGCTTATCTTGCTGGTCAATATATTTACTCACTCTGATGATCGTCGTTTTCGTGCCTTCTTTAGGCTCATACTTCTCGGTGGCTTTAACTGATAGCCGTTACTTTCACACCAGCCCACTGGGAAGAGATTTTGTGAATCAATGTCCTCAATATGACTCGGCACATCTCTCGTGTTGTCCAGGTGTATCCACAGCAAGGGTCCTACGATCTTGGTGATGGTCGCGGCACAGATCTGGTTTGGATTCTCCGGGTTGACAGTTTCCAGCTTCATACCTCGTTCAAATTCATGTTCGTCTGTACCCTGCATATTTACACAACAATATCCATTAAAAGTCTGTGTAAACAAACATTGGCATTCATCTTGGAAACCTCATAAATATGAATTTTGTTTAGGACCAATATGCAATGCAGCTCACTTTAGTAAAGAAATGGTTCAAACACTCAACCTATCAATACATCATACAGTTAGAAATTACAAACTTTAAATATTTTCAATCCATTTTTTATTCTGTGGCAGCCATCTTGGACTTTGCAGTGAAAATACATTTGATTAAAGATGCTCTACCTATATCTTTTTGTCCACCAATTGATATAAACTTTACTTAATTGTAAAGAGGACTATGAAAAAGGTAAACTGCAATAATTTCACCCATGTAATATGCGTTTTGCTGGGGGAAAACAGGATAGGAAAGATCGGATTTTTGAAATTGTATTCGTAATTGTTTTAGAAAAGCCGATTACGGAGATTTTCCGATCTTATTCGTTTACAATCGGAACTGCCTCGTCGGATTGGCGACGAGTTCCGATCGATTCGTTTACTATCGGAACTGCCCCGAGTAGTTTGTTTTCGTTCAACTGAATGGCATTGCGCATGTCCGATAAAATCGTAAAAACTCGTAGTTCTCCGGCAGGTATAAACGGCTGGGCAGCATTTTATTCAAGATATTGTTTTGATCATGATTAATAATTTACAGAACTGAAATACGAATCTTGTTGCTTCCTAGAATACTCATAAAATAGCTTTGTATACATATAAATGCAGTAATATTGAGTATTTAATATTTTACATTAAAAATCGCGTAGATATAGGTAGTGCCTCTTTAAGGACCAACTAGACATCATAAGGAATGTTTCTGTGAAGTTTTAAGAAGGACTGAAAATAAGTTAAGTGGTAGTATCAATGTATTGGACGCATAACTATTGAACGTTTACTAACTGCTATCTACTGAATAATGAAATGCAATTAACACGATGCCAAATCCATTTCAACCAATCAAGTCAATATGATACCTTCAACAAACAATAGCAAGTGCAACTGTATTATTATGTAACCTATTGTCAATATACTCTGACATCAACAATAGGGCCGAGATATCTAAATAGTGACATATGTTAATTCTCTAATGTTCACTAATTGCTTATTTAAGCAGAAAAATTAATTTGTATTTATCATGTGAGCCACTCAGAATAACATGCTTACAGAATGAAACAATCTCTCCAGTGCAGCTTTGGCATTGCAGAATGATAAATATTCTCCCCACAGGAAGTCTGGCTGGTTCCATCCTGCAAACACAAGGTGTTATAGTCAAACTTTCTATAAATAATTTTATGATAACTACTGGTTCCCTTATCAATGGTTATATAAACTGTAATTAACTTTATGCGATTACAATAAATAATAACCTGAACCTGACATATTGTCTCAAGTGAAGCAGAAGATCAGAATATAGCTCCACAGTTTAGGACCCCTATTACAAGAAAGACATTAGGGAAAGCATGGCGCCAACCTGCCAGGTTTGTCTACCGAGATTACATGCCATTTGAGGAGGAATATTTTAGCAAGTTTCTTGAAGATAGCTTGAACCGTTTTTGAGTAAGGCTCCTGGAAATGAAAAGTATGACTGAAGTATTGACAGAAGGATATACAGAACTCTAAATGAATACAGAATACCCCTAGAATACTTGTTTTGTATGAGTAATTACAATGATGTACTTGTTTTGTATGAGTAATTACAATGATGTACTTGTTTTGTATGAGTAATTACAATGATGTACTTGTTTTGTATGAGTAATTACAATGATGTACTTGTTTTGTATGAGTAATTACAATGATGTACTTGTTTTGTATGAGTAATTACAATGATGTACTTGTTTTGTATGAGTAATTACAATGATGTACTTGTTTTGTATGAGTAATTACAATGATGTACTTGTTTTGTATGAGTAATTACAATGATGTACATGTATACAGTCATATTACACATACCTCGTGGACTTTGAAGTCTGATTCCCTTACACTGACTAAACGTGATGGGAAATATCCCCAGATACTCGGAATGACAACAAATCTGGATGCTCTCCCTTGTTTCCCGACACCGCAGGTCATCAATCTCCACCAGGAAGTAGTTGTTGTTGAAAACCTTCACTACGGTTGCCGGGCAGATGATGCTTTGACTAGGGTTAAGAGCCTCTAACTTCATTCCCACTTCAAACCTATGGGGCTTGAGCTCAACTTGATCCTAGAGTGAGTTAAAATGTTCAAATTCCATGCATCTAAATAATTAATCAATTGTTAAAACAAAAGTATTTTCAAACATTCAAATACTTGAAACTATGCATATTTATAAAATGCTACTTATCTCACGTAGTTGATACAAAGAATGAATGAATTGGATTTTATAGTCGCACCAACAGCTAAGGTCATATGGCGACTTTCCAGCTTCCACTAGTGGAGGAAGACCCCAGGTACCCCTCTGGGCAATTTTCATGTACGGGCACCTGGGTAGAACCATCGACGTTCCGCAAGCTAGCTGGATAGCTTCCTCACATTGATACAAAGAGCAATATAGACTGAGAATATTGTCAGAGCCTTTTACTATCAAGTTTACTTGGCGAGGCTTAGAAAACATAATAGTGAGACTCTGCCGAGCTATTCTGCGCTTTCGTGCCAAGCATAATAAACTTAATAGTAAAAGGCACTGACATAATATTACTGACATAATATTCTTTTTTCATGTAGACCCACATTTTCTGTATAGTTTACTTGTTTATTTTAATGTTAAATAGCCTCCACCATGTTTTTTTCTTTCACAATGTTAAATTAAGACGTCAGATAACGTTACCATGACCTAGTGACCTCAAAAACGAAAATGATAATATTTTTCCCATCAGCAATCTATTTCTGAAGTTTCATGATCCTAGGTTTAAATATACTCAAGTTTTAGCGTGGAAGCCATTTTTCTATGTGGGTCACCATGACTTTGACATTTGATCTCAAAAACAAAAGGGAACATTCTTGTCTCATGGGCAGTCTATATATGAAGTTTAATGATGCTACGTGTAATACTTCATGAGTTTTCAAACAAGCGTATAAAAACTACCTCACCAACGCAAACAACAGTCATTTTTTTCTGGAACGGCCATTACCTTGAACACATCTATAGGCAGCATCATGTCTGCACCCTGTTTGAGGGCTGTATCCAGTATCTCCTCCCATTTACTAGGACTGTGTTGCTCCTGGATATCTGTCAACGAATAAACATTGCAATACTCTGTCTTTTGTTTCATAGGTTTCTTTATGCAACTTCATACATGTTATGTTAATCATCAATGCAGGCTGGACCGGATTGTCCATAGGTACTGTACTGTCCATAGGTACTGGACTGTCCATAGGTACTGTACTGTCCATAGGTACTGGACTGTCCATAGGTACTGTACTGTCCATAGGTACTGGACTGTCCATAGGTACTGTACTGTCCATAGGTACTGTACTGTCCATAGGTACTGTACTGTGCCTTGGTACTGTACTGTCCATAGGTACTGTACTGTGCCTTGGTACTGTACTGTCCATAAGTACTGTACTGTGCTTGGTACTGTACTGTCCATAGGTACTGTACTGTGCCTTAGCACCTTGCAATTAAGAGCTACAGACCCCTCTCTATGCGAGTTCACTCCCTGGCACAGGCATATCTACTGGGAAACTTAACATTACACTTCACAAAGTTAATGACCTTTAAGAAGTTATGGTCATCAGTTGAACCACTGTGCAATTGAGGTGTATTCCCAATAGAGTAATACCGGGTTATATCGGACACCCTTGGGAATTTTCTTATATACGCACCGTTAGAAAAACCAATACAAGGATAAACTCTGCTGTTACCATTGTCACGATTCCAGCCCAATGTGATATAATACGAATACATTCTGAAAATGTATCTTAATCAAGTAAACACGTGTTTGAAGTAATAAACCATCGGCTGGGGAGTTTCAGACAGTCAACGGGTTGTATCAGACATCAAAAACATGATTACCAGCTAGGTATTTTATTAGTAAATGAGAATTATTGCGTCAGAAATATACAGCCTCTATGAACAAAACATGAATTGCGTATAACATGTTCTTATAAAGTTACGATAATTTTAAAATGGCAGAGCTGCAAATGGGTACATATTCAGAGCTGTAAATAAACTAGGACAAATCAGCACTCAGTGGGGATTCGAAAACAGGGAACCTAGAACGAAAAAGTAGGTGAAGGTAATGTGTATCTTCACCTTCTTACCACAAAAGTTAGCCCAACGACGAGAAAGGAGTAACGTACTTAAAAACCTTTCTATTAACATGCACCTACTCGGAGGCTAGCTGTCTTTAAACAAATCACAAAAAGAAGATAAACGCATGTTGCATGTTGATCTTCTCTGATTTCAGAATTGTAAGTTCATCATCATGGTTCAATACTTTATAAACTACAGTCGAACCTCGATAGCTCGAAGTCAGCGGGATCATAGGGATATGTTCGAGCTATCGGTGGCTTCGAGGCATCGAGGGAACGATAAAAACCAAAATATCTATCCGAATTTGTGTACCGCCCGTAATAGTGTTACTTGTGTACGTGATGTATCGTTCTCGGTATGTTTTTTATGTTCATGCATGTTTGTTTAAACCTCATAACGGATATATAACATGTAATTGTTACACTGAAAATACAAGAAAAACTGCAATAATGTGTTTGATCTATCATTTATTTAAAGAAATATCACAATAATAAGATTTTAACATACAAGCCGGAAGTCCGAATAATGAGAACAAGGTAAGACTGGTTTCGGTACATAGGATTGAATAGATTAGACAATAGCGCAGCACATAATTTTTATTAAAACCTATCAACATTAAAACCTATCAACAAACCTTAATTAGAAAATCAATTGTGTTCAATCAGTAAACGAGGTTCAATAAACATACTCGGGAAATGCTCTTGTCTAATTAAAAAATGAAAACACTTTCATTTTAATTATTGTTTTATTTTTATTAAAACCAATCGTTATTTAATTAGAAAATCAACCGTGTTTAATTTATCGTAATTAACAGTAAACGAAGTTCACTAAACATAAATTGTGTCTATTATCGCTTTTCAATCATAAATGTTTGCACCTTTAACAACCAACTTGATCTGTTTTCGCACTATGATCGAACTTGCTACAAACAAATACAACCGAGTCGATTACAATTAATATGGCCGACGTCAAATGACAACGGATCATCACCTTCGATTTAGCGAGGTTTAAATTCACAAAAAAATGGATCGTCGGACCGTAAAAAGTACTCAAGCGAGCCGGGGTATTCGAGAAATTCGAATCACCGAGCTATCGAAGTTAGACTGTATATTCTGATGAAACAGGTGTGCTGTAAATAATGTTAGTAAGTGCGGCCCATATACAAGCATTTATTGCACAAGGGTAAGTTCTTCCCTTAATACATTTAATAAACAACTAGGCCTATTCTACCGTGAAATATATTTTTTTCATATTATTTTGAAGTACATGTCTTTTGAATTAAGTAAATTGCAACCGGTTTTCTCATGACACGGGGACAGTTTACAAAATGTTACGGTTGCTAATTGCTTTTTTTGTGTGTTTTTTCTAAAGCGAAACTGTACACCAATGAATTAGTCCCAGGTTAACACATATCGTTATATGAAATACCAGAGGCCCGTAAATTGATGTAATTTAGGGTTTAGTTAGAATTCAAGGATATTACATTTTTTATTTTAGAAGCGTATCGGTCTAGTTGTTACAAGTAGCAATCGTTTTTATGCACCGCGACATGTCTGATGATCCGTTACTTAGCGTTTCTGGTAAATTAGAGAGGGAAATGTTAATATTGTAAATAGTATTTAGATCTAGATCTTCTTCGCTAATTTATTAGATCTAGAAACGATACAGTTATTATTTTCTAGGCAAAAAAAGCCCGCACACCTCTATTCAACACTAACATTAATGTCATAGTCTCAGGTGAGATTTCTGTCCGATACAACACAATGCGCAGTTAAAGTTACTTTTTACACATGGGGTTTATCGGACACTTGTTTTTTTGTTCTATCTTTTGATATTTTTTTCCTGAAATTGAAAATATTTTACATTTAGATTTCTTTTTTAATTATTTAATAAACAAAAGAAAACAAATTTAAAAGAATTTCACATTCCCTATCCTTTATTTTCTAGTTGTGAAAGTTTTACAATTCCCGCGCTTTCTTAGTTAACGAAAGGGTGATCACTACTACAATCTGGTTCACAACCAATCAAAACAGTTAATACATTTCGTCACTTGTGCTTACATATTTGTGTTTATGTAGTACAGAATTGTAAACAGACAGGAATAGCAATGCAGTTACAGTAATATTGTGTTTATTAGAGCTATTAATACAGATTTTTTGAACTGTCCGAAGAACCCCGGCTGTCCGATGAACCCGGTATTACTCTATAAATATGATTCAAGTTTGGTTAACCTAGTGCATGCAATGTCTGAAAAACAGAGCTCAACACAAACATGTGAAGTACAATAGACACATTTAATGACCTGTTAAATTACTAACCTGTTAAATACATTAAACTAACAGAATAAACCATCCTGGAAAGTCCAAACACATGAAACATACACTATAACTTAAAAGTATGTAAACACATTTTTTGATTCAGTTTAACAAAGAGATCATGAAAACCTTACCTTTTGGTGCTTTATACGAAAACCCATCCTGACTGGCCCAGCCAATGGGATGCAGACGAGAGTTGAGATAAAACATCCAGAAATCCTTGGATGCAGTCTCTGTGCCCTCAGGTCGCAGATACAGCCTCCCACCAACATTCTCTATAATCTGAACAAGCCACACCTCCAGCGGGTTCAAGCTGTCTTGAAGCTCCAACTTCATACCTGGTTTCAGCTGGTCAATAGGAGTGGACCCAACCGCCTGTAGAATAAACACTCAATGTTACATTTCAGCTGGTCAATAGGAGTGAACCCAACCGCCTGTAGAGTAAACACTCAATGTTACACTTCAGCTGGTCAATAGGAGTGAACCCAACCGCCTGTAGAGTAAACACTCAATGTTACATAAACTTTCGATTATGGCACAGTGTCTAAGTCGTAGCATAGAGATATCATCATAATAGAAGGCCATTAGATCTACCCCCAGTGGGGTCACCCTAGAAACATAATTTTTACATTGGCCTATCAGGGGTGTATAATTATTTTAGAAGTCACTTGCCCTGTAGAACTAGTAAATGGAAAAAGCTATCAGGTCTTAACAAGTTTCCACTTTCCCTTACCTAAATGCAATTTACGTGTTACATTGAATTAAAATATATATATTCTTTTCATGAATATTACCTATTTTTTTCGTTATTTTTGGTCATGTTCCTTCTGTTGGAACTTTCTTTTATTTGCCTGTAAAACTGTACATGCCTTATCGGTTTCGCGTCATCACCCTCTCCAATTTTTAAAAAAATAATGATATAATATCCGCTTGTTTTTACCAACTTCAAACTGCTTACCAGTAACCTTCATTGTGGCATATGTATATCGACTTTTATGCGAAGAAACACAATGAAACTCAGTCTACCATAATTGCCTAGAAACGGTCGAGAACTTGCTAATCTCACTTCTGGTTAATTACAGTCGTTTTCTTAATGAAAAAGTTTTAAACATGCGTTTATTATTAATTTTATTGTAAAAAGTCACTCGCCCTGTCGGACTAGTACATCTGAATTCTTCCTCGCCCAGGCAAACACCATGGCGAGCGGGCAATCAGAATTTTACACCCCTGCCTATAGTTAGTAAGAGGAAAATATCTTACAAACAAATAAATAGTATTAAATCACAATGTCAAAGTAAACTGATGCCCTTTAATTTTCAAAATTCAATATGAGAATCCTCCGTACCGCAGTCAATGTTTTGTACTTTAGAGCAGCAGACCTCTGCGCCACCTGGAGTCCTGGAGGTGGCGCGTCTGATGGGAATCTTTGACCTTCTTCTTATCTTTATCTGCTGTCACTGTTCCAATATGGCCGTAAATGCGTTACAAGAAATAAAACCCTATTTCATTTCATATATTGAGTTCATTTGAACAATTGCAATGTGTCTTTATCCTCAAAACTGTGAGAGAATATGGCAAAATCTCTTCCCAAATGATTCATACCTTGTCTAGCAAGAAAGAAGGGGCTGTGCGGGCTCCCGTCAAAGACATCATCAGGAACTCACGCCAGTCTGTGAACTTGTATTTGATCTCTAAAAAACAAAAATATTATATACTAATATGAAGAGTAAAGCATAAAAAGAGGTCAAAGACCTGGAAGTGACAGCTAAACAAAGGTAGATTAAAGTGTAAGAGATGTTGCCTGTCTGAATCTCACGCCAGTCTGTGAACCTGTATTTGATCACTTTGTTAAATACCAGTGTAAAGTGTAAAGCATCGTTTCTTATTAAGAAGAGGTTGAAGCCCTGGATGGGTCTTACATGTACGATTTGGTAGATTATAGTGTAACAGATGCTGTCTAGCAAAACAAATGCGCTTTCAAGTAACATTGAAGGTGGATTTTGTGAAAATCTTCATTAATTTCCCGCAGTTTGATGTACAAAATGTGTAAACCACATAACAACCCTAAGAGCATGTGTTGTTATATTAAACACAAGTCATCCATGCCATACTGGGATAAAACGGACAAAACATTCCCCAAATCACTGACCTTCTGGTGGCTGCAGATTCTGCCCATTCTGGGCACACCAGCCGATGGAATGTATCTCACATGTGGACAGGTCACACCAGAAGTCGGCAGAACTGTCGGCCTCATAGCCATCAAAGCGTAGACGTAGTAGCGGACCGCACGTCATGATGACTGACGCCACCCAGTACGTAGATGGGTCAGACTTGTTGGGTACCTCCAACTTCATTCCCTTGACAAACCCACTTTGTAAACTAAATTCAACCTACGGGTAAAAAGAAATAAAATTACACAACCACAAGTCTAGCAGCATACCGAGTCTTGTACGGTTTAAAGAGCTACGTCATAACTGTCATTCAAATATCGGATGGCGTGGTGGTGTAATGGTGAGCATACTTGCCGTGAGCATACTTGCCCAGAATGCAAGAGGTCCTTGGTCTGAATGTCGGCTGCAGCACGCCAATTTTTGAAATGACCATTATGAATATTTAATAGTTTTGAGTCCTTGTTAAAGGCAGTGGAGTATTTGTATTGTACGGAGACAACTAAAAATCTTTTTCGACAATATTTATAACGTATAATACATCACAATTTACATATAGGGGAGAAGTGTTCAATGGCTTTTTTATTGAGCTGTTTTACCATTGAGGAATTTACAGTTAAATTTCACTAAGGACCATCTAAAGATCACCTGCAATGTTCCTATCAAGCTAAACTTGAATTACAAGTATAGAGTAGTAAGTAGCTAGCGATTACAATGTTGTCAGATATCATGTAGTTATTTCATAAACAAACTAAGATTTAATTCAAGGGCCACAACTCTGTAACATACGGGTCGTTTTATTCTCATAATGATATTATCAAACTCGTCCTTTGTCTTTATGATACAAACATGTTCAGTTATTATTCTTATTCAAGGGCATTAACTCTATGACTGCATACATCCCTATTACTGACAGGCAAACAAGTGCAAGATACACCAACATGTTTGAAGGCTGTAGTGGCTACAGCGGAGGCCCCAATGTCCTGGAGATATTCCTCAAAAGATATACTCACATGTATGAAGGCTGTAGGGGGCACAGCAGAGGCCCCAATGTCCTGAAGATATTCCTCCCAGATATACTCACATGTATTAAGGTTGTAGTGGTTACAGCGGAGGCCACAATGTCCTGGAGATATTCCTCCCAGATATACTCACATGTATGAAGGCTGTAGTGGCTACAGCGGAGGCCCCAATGTCCTGGAGATATTCCTCCCAGATATACTCACATGTTTGAAGGCTGTAGGGAGCACATCGCAGGTCCCAATGTCCTGAAGATATTCCTCCCAGATATACTCACATGTTTAAAGGCTGTAGGGGGCACAGCAGAGGCCCCAATGTCCTGGAGATATTCCTCAAAAGATATACTCACATTTATGAAGGCTGTAGGGGGCACAGCGGAGGCCCCAATGTCCTGGAGATATTCCTCAAAAGATATACTCACATGTTTGAAGGCTGTAGGGGGCACAGCAGAGGCCCCAATGTCCTGGAGATATTCCTCAAAAGATATACTCACATGTTTGAAGGCTGTAGGGGGCACAGCAGAGGACCCAAACGTCATGAAGATATTCCTCTCAGATATCCTCACATGTTTGAAGGCTGTAGGGGGCACATCGGAGGTCCCAATGTCCTGGAGATATTCCTCCCAGATATACTCACATGTTTGAAGGCTGTAGTGGGCACAGCAAAGGCCCCAAACGTCATGAAGATATTCCTCCCAGATATACTCACATGTATGAAGGCTGTAGGGGGCACATCGGAGGTCCCAATGTCCTGGAGATATTCCTCCCAGATATACTCACATGTTTGAAGGCTGTAGGGGGCACAGCAGAGGCCCCAAACGTCATGAAGATATTCCTCCCAGATATACTCACATGTATGAAGGCTGTAGGGGGCACAGCAGAGGCCGCAGTGTCCTGAAGATATTCCTCCCAGATATACTCACATGTATGAAGGCTGTAGGGGGCACAGCGGAGGCCGCAATGTCCAGAAGATATTCCTCCCAGATATACTCACATGTTTGAAGGCTGTAGGGAGCACAGCGGAGGCCGCAATGTCCTGAAGATATTCCTCCCAGATATCCTCACATGTTTGAAGGCTGTAGGGGGCACAGTGGAGGCCCCAAACGTCATGAAGATATTCCTCCCAGATATCCTCACATGTTTGAAGGCTGTAGGGGGCACAGCGGAGGCCCCAATGTCCTGGAGATATTCCTCCCAGATATACTCACATGTATGAAGGCTGTAGGGGGCACAGCGGAGGCCCCAATGTCATGAAGATATTCCTCCCAGATATACTCACATGTTTGAAGGCTGTAGGGGGCACAGCGGAGGCTCCAATGTCATTAAGATATTCCTCCCAGATATACTCACATGTTTGAAGGCTGTAGGGGGCACAGCGGAGGCCCCAATGTCCTGGAGATATTCCTCCCAGATATACTCACATGTATGAAGGCTGTAGGGGGCACAGCGGAGGCCCCAATGTCATGAAGATATTCCTCCCAGAAATACTCACATGTTTGAAGGCTGTAGGGGGCACAGCGGAGGCCCCAATGTCCTGGAGATATTCCTCAAAAGATATACTCACATGTATGAAGGCTGTAGGGGGCACAGCGGAGGTCCCAATGTCCTGAAGATATTCCTCCCAGATATACTCACATGTATGAAGGCTGTAGGGGGCACAGTGGAGGCCCCAAACGTCATGAAGATATTCCTCAAAAGATATACTCACATGTATGAAGGCTGTAGGGGGCACAGCAGAGGCCGCAGTGTCCTGAAGATATTCCTTCCAGATATACTCACATGTATGAAGGCTGTAGGGGGCACAGCGGAGGCCGCAATGTCCAGAAGATATTCCTCCCAGATATACTCACATGTTTGAAGGCTGTAGGGAGCACAGCAGAGGCCCCAATGTCCTGAAGATATTCCTCCCAGATATCCTCACATGTTTGAAGGCTGTAGGGGGCACAGTGGAGGCCCCAAACGTCATGAAGATATTCCTCCCAGATATCCTCACATGTTTGAAGGCTGTAGGGGGCACAGCGGAGGCCCCAATGTCCTGGAGATATTCCTCCCAGATATACTCACATGTATGAAGGCTGTAGGGGGCACAGCGGAGGCCCCAATGTCATGAAGATATTCCTCCCAGATATACTCACATGTTTGAAGGCTGTAGGGGGCACAGCGGAGGCTCCAATGTCATTAAGATATTCCTCCCAGATATACTCACATGTTTGAAGGCTGTAGGGGGCACAGCGGAGGCCCCAATGTCCTGGAGATATTCCTCCCAGATATACTCACATGTATGAAGGCTGTAGGGGGCACAGCGGAGGCCCCAATGTCATGAAGATATTCCTCCCAGAAATACTCACATGTTTGAAGGCTGTAGGGGACACAGCGGAGGCCCCAATGTCCTGGAGATATTCCTCAAAAGATATACTCACATGTATGAAGGCTGTAGGGGGCACAGCGGAGGTCCCAATGTCCTGAAGATATTCCTCCCAGATATACTCACATGTATGAAGGCTGTAGGGGGCACAGTGGAGGCCCCAAACGTCATGAAGATATTCCTCAAAAGATATACTCACATGTATGAAGGCTGTAGGGGGCACAGCGGAGGCCCCAATGTCATGAAGATATTCCTCCCAGATATACTCACATGTTTGAAGGCTGTAGGGGGCACAGCGGAGGCCCCAATGTCCTGGAGATATTCCTCCCAGATATACTCACATGTATGAAGGCTGTAGGGGGCACAGCGGAGGCCCCAATGTCATGAAGATATTCCTCCCAGAAATACTCACATGTTTGAAGGCTGTAGGGGACACAGCGGAGGCCCCAATGTCCTGGAGATATTCCTCCCAGATATACTCACATGTTTGAAGGCTGTAGGGGGCACAGCGGAGGCCCTAATGTTCTGGAGATATTCCTCCCCGATATACTCACATGTTTGAAGGCTGTAGGGGGCACAGCGGAGGCCCCAATGTCCTGGAGATATTCCTCCCAGATATACTCACCTGTTTGAAGGCTGTTGGGGGCACAGCGGAGGCCCCAATATCCTGGAGATATTCCTCCCAGATATACTCACATGTTTGAAGGCTGTAGGGGGCACAGCAGAGGCCCCAATGTCCTGGAGATATTCCTCCCAGATAAATTCTTCATCACTGTCTCCAGTCCCAGTAGGGTCTGTGATAAACAACAATAAACAACAACAATGAATCTGCAGGATACGCCCATCCTTTATATTAAAGATCATTGGTACAAGTCAGAAAATTAACAATTTAACAATTTAAAAATATATAATGTACAAGGTTAAAAACTTAAAAAATTCTCTGGCAGTTCTGGGAAGTTAACTTTTCATGTCTCAACATCTATTTAAAAAATTCCAGTTTGAAAATGAAATCTTTTGTCACATATATACATGCCATTATATTTATATAACTACTTTAAATTGAATTGGATTGAATCGGATTTTATAGTCGCACCAACAGCTAGGGTTATATGGCGATTTTCCAGCTTTCATTGGTGGAGGAAGACTCCGGGCAATTTTTGTGCATGGGCGGGCACCTGGGTAGAACCACCAATGTTCTGCAAACCAGCTGGATAGAACTACTTTAAAAGAAAATATAAAATAAAGGTGCTCTATTTCATGTGCTCTTTTGAACATAATTTCTATACTTATAACACTATAAGTATTAAATGTGTTACCGTCATTCGAGTCACCCTTTTCACTTCTGCTTTCATCAATGTCCATAGACTCTGGTGTAGCTGTCTCTTCTTGCTCTATTACAGGCACTGTCTGCTCAGTTCTGGTCTTATCAAATGGAGTCTTGTCACAAGACTTTAACCGATCTGGATCATGATTCTGTCTCAGATTTAGTACACTTTCTTGGAAGCTGTCTTGTTGATTTCTGTCCATTTGGGGACTTGTGTGTTTAATCTCAACTGGTGGTGACACTGGCTTTATGCAAAGGTTCTCGGCTATGGATGACGTTGGTATGTTGGCAAGATACACGGCAGGTGACGGCAACGGAGATGGTTTGTTGGAGAGATCTTTCGGCTGGTTCAGTGTACTGAGGCTGGGAATAGTTAACACTGGGGTCATGGTTGCAGGACAAGGGATGCACTGTACACTGCCCTGTCAATGGAACACATGTCTATGGTTGAATTGAACTCATGCAAGGGCAAACACAAAATAAGGATAAAGCAACACTGTTGAAACTACATAAAAAAATTATAACTAAAGAAAATAGTACAACAATGTTGCACTGAACCCTTGAAAAAAACTTAATTCTCTTACAGAATGGATCAGTAATGCCTTTTTCTTTTTATTTCGGGGTCCTTTGTTCAGTAGCACTTAAAATACAAGGGTGAGTTTAATCATTTTAAATGGTATCCAAGTCATTTACACATATTTTAGATGAACACAACATAATGTGCTCAAGTGTCAAGTATGTCAAGCTTATGCTGTCATTTGTGTACATATATTGCTGGAATAAAGAATGGGAATGCATTGAAAAGTTACTCACCCGTGCTGGTGATGTAGACATACAAGGCAAATGTTGACTACTGAGCAGGGTACCAGACACATGTTGACTGTTGAGCAGGGTACCAGACATATTTTGACTACTGGGTAAGGTGCTAGACACATGTTGACTATTCAGCAGGGTACCAGACACATGGTAACTACTGGGCAGGATCCCAGACACGTGTTGACTATTGGGCAAGGTACCAGACACATGCAGACTATTCAGCTGGGTACTAGACACATGCTGACTATTGGGCAGGGCACCAGACACATTATGACTGTTTAACAGGGTACCAGACACATGCTGACTATTTAGCAGGGTACCAGACTGGGTACCAAACCTCAACATGGTAGGTGATATCTGGCTCAAGTTTGCAGCTGATGTAAACAACTGAGTCTGTCCCAGGGGCCTGGTTACCTGCAATAAAATACATTATTTTACGTTGTTATACTACAAGTACATTAACCAAACCAGATTTCATATCAAATTGTACATGCTTAATGAAAGGAAATTGCTGTTCACATTGAACCCTTCTGCACCTAAGGCTTCAGATATACACCAACAAGATCTTCATCCGAGCCCAACCTCCAGAGTTCACTGCAGGGATTTTTTTCAAGAAAATTGGAAAAGGCCTAGGCCAGCAGATTTTGGGAAAAAGAAGTGCGAGACTGTCAAAATTGAGGAAAAAGAGAGCATCATTTTAGGGAAATGTTTTTTTAAGGGAAAATTTTCATAAAATGCATGACTTAGGTATAATATCGATCAAGTTGAATTTAGCATTTAACATACAAACTATGTGTTTACAGTCTGTTACATCAAGTTGAATTCAGCATTTAACATACAAATTATGTGTTTACAGTCTGTTACTTCAAGTTGAATTTAGCATTTAACATACAAACTATGTGTTTACAGTCTGTTACTTTTTTTAATTTTTTAAAGAATGGGATTTTTTTCCCAGAATTGGGAAAGAATGGAAGTTTTTGCAGTTGGGAAGAAACAATCAATAAGGCCAATTCAATTAACCAGAAACAATATTTAATATCTTTATCAAGTATTGAATTAGTGCAGCTAGGCTTAAACATACCCAGGACAATAGGAGGGCAATTTAATCAAAATCTATGGGTGAACCCTATTTTCTGAAATTTGGTTCTTTAAACTCAATTTTGCCTTTACGGTTGGGTATTCAATTTCAAAAGTGCCTTCCTGGGATCCCAGGTATGTTATAATGGAATAGCCCCTAGATTCAATGGTGAACAAATTGACTATTTACCTGAAACATGCTCGGACTGAGAGGTACCAGTGGGGACAAGGCGGTGGAGCCAGTCTGAGGGGACTGATAATGTGAAGATATCGGGGTTAAAGCACTGCTGCCGAGGGACGTACATGCATAAAACGTGGGCTTTGGAATCTGCGACACAGAGGTGAAAACCTGAAACAAGATATGCATTATGTTATTAGTATTTATGTATGAATAACATCTACATGTACCTCTTTTACTTATAGTTTTTTTTGAGTTTCTGTAAGGAAACCGGTTTAATTCCGTCACCTTGACCAGTAACCTTAATGTTGAAAACGGAACACTGAATATGGTACTAAACATTATCTCACTGAAACAAACTTTCATGTCATCTTTGGTAAATTAGATACTAGTAGTCAAGGGGGATTATTCATTATTACGTAATTTTTGTGGGGGAAATGTAATATTTACTATTATGTTTTACTCTATGTATGCCCTGTTTTAGCATGGTATTTCTGTTTGTAACTTAAAATGGTACATGTATATAATGTTTCGGTGGTGTATTCTAGAACAGATAAATTATTCTATTAAAAGCGAATTTAAACAATTTAAAATCTTCATGAACCTCCGAATACAATATTTTAGCAAAACAGTTTCATGGTTGAATGGTTCCCTACTTGTTTAATAAAACATTCTCAATTTTACTTCTCTGCGGGGACATAGGTGTTCGAGTGATTGCTGAGGTCGACAAAAATTTACCTGCGGGGACATAGGGGTTAGAGTGATCACTGAGGTAGTCAGTTACCTGCGGGGACATAGAGGTTAGGGTGGTCATTGAGGTAGACAAACACTTACCTGCGCGGACATAGGGTTTAGGGTGATCACTGAGGTAGTCAGTTACCTGCGCGGACATAGGGGTTAGGATGATCACTGAGGTAGACAAACACTTACCTGCGAGGACACAGGGTTTAGGGTGATCACTGAGGTAGTCAGTTACCTGCGCGGACATAGGGGTTAGGATGATCACTGAGGTAGACAAACACTTACCTGCGGGGACAAATGGGTTGGGGTGATCACTGAGGTAGTCAGTTACCTGCGGGGACATATTGGTTAGGGTGATCACTGAGGTAGACAAACACTTACCTGCGGGGACACAGGGGTTAGGGTGATCACTGAGGTAGTCAGTTACCTGCGGGGACATAATGGTTAGGGTGATCACTGAGGTAGACAAACACTTACCTGCGGGAACATAGGGGTTAGAGTGGTCATTGAGGTAGAACAACTGATGAACTGTCCTATCACTGAGGTAGACAAACACTTACCTGCGGGGACATAGGGGTTAGGGTGGTCATTGAGGTAGAAGAACTGATGAACTGTCCTATGTTGGAGTTGTCAGGTTTGGGCTGTAAGGCTTGGTGCTGATTCTGGCTGCCCTGGGCAGGTGGCGCAGTGCTCACTGGCTGGAGGTTCTGGACCTGAAAACCTAAGAAAAGAATCGAGAATTAATTGTGGTATTTTCTGCTTTAAATTTTCTATTTAAAGATAAATACTGAAAAGAAAAGAAATGAGGTTTAACATCTTATTCAAGTAAAACTATATCTGGACACAAGAGGAAACTGCATCCTTCATCTCATCTCCCTCTGAGGTTAATGGGACGTAAAAACCCATTTCACGGACACTGACTTTATTATTACATCGCCCCATATAAACTTTAGATTCAGTATCAAGCATGAATGTAACTTTTCCTCTAAGTCAGGGGCAATAACTGGTGATATGATGAACTTTTCCTCTAAGTCAGGGGCAATAACTTGTGATATGATGAACTTTTCCCCTAAGTCAGGGGCAATAACTTGTGATATGATGAACTTTTCCCCTAAGTCAGGGGCAATAACTTGTGATATGATGAACTTTTCCTCTAAGTCAGGGGCAATAACTTGTGATATGATGAACTTTTCCTCTAAGTCAGGGGCAATAACTTGTGATATGATGAACTTTTCCTCTAAGTCAGGGGCAATAACTTGTGATATGATGAACTTTTCCTCTAAGTCAGGGGCAATAACTTGTGATATGATGAACTTTTCCCCTAAGTCAGGGGCAATAACTTGTGATATGATGAACTTTTCCCCTAAGTCAGGGGCAATAACTTGTGATATGATGAACTTTTCCTCTAAGTCAGGGGCAATAACTTGTGATATGATGAACTTTTCCTCTAAGTCAGGGGCAATAACTTGTGATATGATGAACTTTTCCTCTAAGTCAGGGGCAATAACTTGTGATATGATAACTTTTCCTCTAAGTCAGGGGCAATAACTTGTGATATGATAACTTTTCCTCTAAGTCAGGGGCAATAACTTGTGATATGATAACTTTTCCTCTAAGTCAGGGGCAATAACTTGTGATATGATGACACTGGAATGCTTTTTACTATAACTCTACTTTAATTCTTCTTAAATTCTTGAGCAGAAACCAAGATATCTCTTTTTTCCTCTAAAAGGCAAAACAACTGATAAATTCAAGCATTTTTAAGTTATTGTGTGGAAACCCAGCTTTTCAAAGGTCTGTTAAGGGCAATAACTCCTAACTAATGACCTGCATTCTGTCATTTATACAACACTGCTGTGTCAGTTGGGCTTCATATATACTTAACCATTCTTAAATCATTTAAAGGATATATATGTGTGTCTTTTGTTTAAAACTTTTTCCGAAAAATGTCACTGGTGGGTGGTACATCTGATCTGGTGGTTAGGGCTTTACCCAGTGAATGTCTATATACACATTTACAAAGCAATATGTTTAATGGTTTTGGACATATAAAATAAATTAAAACTATCAGCCGAAGTGACAGAATACTATTCTTTTACTTTATAGTCAGGGCTTTTTCTAGGTATCCCACAAGGCCGAATATGGGCAGCATTCCAAATGCAAATATCTTTAAAACCATGCAGAATGCCCAATATGTTAAATTTTCTCATGAAATTTTCTTTCCCAAACACATTTAAAAGGCCCCTTCACAATAATACATGGAAAAAAATAAAATAGTATATATGTCTGACATTCTCCCTCTACTTAAGTGGACAAGATAATAACTACATACCTGTATATCCAAATGTCTGCATATGACCACTGGGTCTGTATGTCATCTGCCCCGTCATTGCCTGACCTGTCTGTATTAAGTGTGGACGAATCTGATTGGCTGCCATTGTCTGACCTGTCTGTATCAAGTGTGGACGAATCTGATTGATGGCCTGAAACTGACTGAGCAGTTGACCATTACCCGGCTGCAAAGACAAGGTCATCTGAGGCTGGTTCTGAACTCTGTTGGTCGTGTTCTGGTAAACCGGCACTCCAGTGACTATTTTCGGAATGTTGTTTTGTGGCATCTGACCTTGAACATACATCGCCATCCTGGGTTGCTGGGGCTGTAGCACCTGTGCGGTCATCCGTGGCTGAGACAGGTTTACTGACTGAGACATTGTACCCATCATAAACTGACCTGAAAAACATCAAACAATCGTAACAAATGTTTTATAGTGCAATTTCAAGCATTTAAATAATACCAGTCATCTGACATCAGGCCGGTATAGCTAACCAAGAAATGTTCAGTTATCATGATCACACAGTATTTCATTTATTTAATATTTGTTCTGCATGAAAAAACTTTATTTTTTTAGCTTTGAATTTGAATACTGGTAGTAGAAGATTTTAGTTTTAAGGTAGTTTAAGGTAAATGTGCATATTAATAATCTATCATCGAAGTTTCTTACTTTGTCTGACTGGCTGTACCAGATTTCTCTGTGTTTGAGGTCTGGGTATCAATGGTTGCCCTGTAACACCTTGCACCGGCTGCCGTAGAGGACTTATAGCCACAGGCTTAGGCTGCAGAGTCGGCTGGGAGGTCGGTCTTGACCCCCCATTGTTGGAACTCATGGTAGATCTGTGGCAACAACCTCCACAGATGGCCAAGTTCCCCTAGAGATGCGTGTTGGATCTTGACTGAAGCTTTGAATCTGAAATAACCATTTATTATATTGTAACAAATGGCATTTATATTGTAACAAATGGCTGTTACATTGTAACAAATGGCATAAAAACTTACATTATAAATACATGGTCAGTCAGAAAGCATACCTTATGTTCAAATGAAGTTCATACAATTAGTACTGTGTAAGTGTGCATGAAGTTTAAGGGCTGTATGATTTTTGGTTACTGTAAAATGGACTTTATGAAAACTTGAATGTACATGTAACACTTTAAAGTCCTCATTACACCATCAACAGGCATAGATGTACACCATTTCTAAAACTACTGACTACATGGTATATATTATATAACTTACGTGTACCATAGCTCTAATGGTTTTCCTTTGTTCTTGCTTATGATATAATTTTCATAAACCTGAAGGTCTGAGCCTAAACCGTGCTATAAATGCATGTATATTTCAGCCGTCCTATAAATGACAGATTTGGCAGTCATACCATGGTCTACTCAATTTTACGCGTGCACAGTTGTAATGTTTACACACAATCTGTCAATCAAAACGACTAAACCATTTCCAAAACAGCACTCCTTGACACTGCATTTGCCCAATAATATACAAAGGCGATTGGCTGCAATAATCAAAACATGGGTAATGCTCATGCCGCGTGATAATGCTATTTCTTGATTGGATCGAGCTGTTATTTTTACTGAAAACTGCAACGCCCTAAAACTTCTAGCATGCGCGTACTTGGATAAATCGCTATGGTACAAAACATTTATAGCATATATTTGGCGCATGCGATTTATACTGCACTCTCGGGCCTACGGTCCTCGCGAAGCAGTATAAATCGCATACAATCAAAATATTATGCTATAAATATTACATTTTTTGAGAATCAAACTATGCAGACATAAAATAAACAGGTTTAACCAGCCAGGGTTGATGGGCATTTGTTGTTACATATATACATAGTTTACCATATCATCCCTTATTTGTAAATAGTTTTATCTTTATACATTTACATTATTTCTTACTTACTACTTCATCTTTCATCAGTATTTGCGCACAATATGACCTATGTATGTGTTGACGTGCCGTAAAAACACCATTCATTCATTAATGTTTCATCTTAGACACAAAATGACCCCAGATTTATTTATAATGGCCCACACCAAACCCATGGGCAGACGTGAGTTTTTAAATAAGAAAATCTTTTGATATATTGTTTATCTTTCATAGACGATTATTTTTACCCCGTTATGTGCAAAAATATGGAAAAATTAAATTGGAATTTTAGTGCATTTGACCTTCTGACCCCACCAGAGGGCCCCTGGAGGCGGAGCCAAATATAATATTGCTATTGATCATCATTATATGGGGAAGTCATACACTAAATTTGTTTGAATTCTGCTCTTTAGGGCAGAAACATGGTAACGGACTAACAGACGTGTTAACAATATTGCTTTTTTTTTTCAGCGTGGGGATAAAATGAAATTGTACGGATCATGCGACCTGACAATTATGAAGGTTTTTTTTCTATTTGGGTTGATGCCTATAATTTTCCAGACTGCCTCAAGTCCATTGAAGAGGAAAACATCTGATGCTGTTAACAACAAACAAATACTGTATGTTTAAGGCACACAACTGTAACACATTATTTTTTGTTATGTTTGCTGTCTGAATCAATGGTAACATTTACAAATTAGCACAATTTTATGAAGACTGAAGAAAATATAACAGAACACAAAAAAGACATTTCCTCATCTGTTTTCTTTTAAGCTATTCCAGAAAGTAATTTAATAATTTCTAAGATGTTTTCTTATTTTTACTTTCATAAAATCATACATATAGTCATTTACTACATTTCTACTTTTCAATGATGAAATCCCCATAAACATGCCAATATGTTATCCCAGTACATCAGAGAATATAATTATATCTGATTTAAACATATTTTATTGCCAATATTTTAAAATACAGAGCAAATATAATCAAATATATGGTAGAAATATTATAATGACAAATGGGTTGGGTAACAAGTCCTACCAACATTAGATTAAACCCTTCTCACAATTATATGACAGACGTAATGTGCAATACTGTTTTAAATACCCCCCACTACCCTCTTTAAAAGTGATCTTGGACAGTATTCTCTTTGGCTGTTTTTACAGCTGTTATTGGATCATATTCACAATGCCAAAACAATTTTTTCCCCCAATTTTGAGACAAAAATGCTCAATCGTAAGGAAAAAACACACACTAAAGTTTAAAAACATGAGACAAAGAGACATTTTGCTTTGTGAATTGTGTACCGTATTGTGTACCGTAAGTGTAAACAACATTAAAGATACAATTATGAAATGAATGTTTTACTGTATTTTCCCCAATGTTTCCCCAATGTTATGAAAAGCATGCTAAAATTCCTACTTGTGACGGTAAATGTTATGTTCCAAAAATAAAGGGGAAGAAAACACTGCTGGAATAATATAAAAACCCTGTGGAAAGTAAGCAGCTTAGTTATACAGTGAAAAATATCTGTAAAATATTCACCAAACACGTCTGTGTTTATATAAAACATTTAGAAGCATTAGAACCCAAGTACAAACATTTTCCAGACTTCCAGGACATGTACGAAAGCCTTAATTAATTTTAGATGATTAATTTGCATTATATAATTGTAACTGGCAATTATTGAGAACTTGACATTTACTCAGTTTCGTCCAAATAAATACCCCTCTAAAAAAGAATCTCAAAGGTCATTCATGTTTAAAGGCATGTATTTTTAAACATGCATTATAATCATATTTTCATTTCCTTTTTAAAATGTTTGTTATTCAGTACAGCATATTTTCAAAATATGAAGCGCTGCTAATTGATCAATTAAACACTTGCTACTTAAATAATGAAGTTCCATTATTTGTACCATTTATTTATTTATAAGAAAATGTATGAAGTATCAGTCTCAAATCAAATGCAAAAGAAATGCACTATTCACTGCGCTTTTCCACATAGTGATGTGTACAATTTCCCTCAAGGCGCCTCAATGTACATGTATACTGTTGAATATCGGTTCCGCCATTTTGCACAAACAGTCATATTTATTCTATTTTATTTCATATTAATCAACCACGAACAATCAGTAAATTTCATAAAGTCATTTTTCAGACGTTACAGAACATTTTTTCAGTAGCGTTCTCCAATTTTAAGCAAATTTTAGCATTTAAATTGCTAAAATAATAATGCCTAACCGCCGACAATAAATTATGACGTGATACAGTGGACGCGATCTTCAGCATTTTAATTAGAATATTTTACTGTTAACTAATTTTTTCATTGAAAAAAAAGTTAACATAGCTAGAAATTATAATTACCAAATAGATTAACATAACGTTTACGAACCTGATTATGTTTAACCTCTTTTAAAATAAAGTTTTCTCTACAACTATTTAGTTTCTGTTTGAAGACGGAAAGAGAAAAATGGCACCTGCTTAGCTCACTGCGCATGCGCAATTGAATATCGCAACCTTCAACTTTTGCCCAGCGATAGCAGAGGCCCTTCAAAAAAATACATATGTTAGTAAACAAACATGACTTCATTTAGTTATACTTAATGAAATAATAATATTGCTAAACGCTTGCACAGAAACATATGTCAAAACAGGAATATTCTTACTCCCTGATCAAAATTACAAAGTGAAAAATTATTGACAATTTTTTTTTATGCATACATTTCTAATTTGTAATGTTTTATTAAATTAAATTACCTGGTGAATGGTTAGAAGCGATTTAGACAAAATCAAGAAATAAGATTGTACGGTTTATTCACAAATGTACATACATGTATTTTGAAACTTTATTTTTTTAAAAACTGCCCCGCTAGTTTTTCTGCATAGCTTGCATTTGTTCAATCATAAGAATAATATTAAGCAATTTGTTTTTGCCTAGCACCAATAATATATTAAAACTTAGTATCATAAGATGAAATAATGAATACTATTACATTTGATTTATTTAAATGTGACCAGGTTAAAACTAAAAATGATACTGGATATATACATCGAGACACCCATTTCAAACACTTTAAGATTGTCGTGTGTCCCTTTAATATCATGGACTCCATTGAAGCTGTATGAGTCATCCAGTGAATATATAGCCATTATGTCATTGTTTTTACTTATTTTTGGTTAATTGAAAATGTTATTCATCAAAGTTTAGTGTGCAGGTAAAGAGAGACAACATTATATAAAGCAGATATTTGGGTACACCAAGCTTTTCATCGTGGTCGAGGAGTCCCGGAGACTTCAAACTGACAAATAATTAGATGTTCTATTCCAAAAAAACGTGAACATGGATGAGTCAACTTATTTACAAGAAAATTCATTTTACAAAGTACTATGTGCAAAAATCCTAGGTTACACAGCAGAGTTTAGTTTACTTTATAAATCATTATAATATGTTCTTATATATATTTGCTGGTTTGCGCACCCGTGGACGGGCATTTATTGATTTGCATATATACATAGTTTATATTACTGCCGTATCATCCCTTGATTGTAAATGGTTTTATCTTTATACATTTTCATTAATTTTCAGTTGCTACTTCATTTCTTCATCTTTCATCAGTTTTTGCGCACACTATGACCTATTTATGTGTCGACGTGCCGTAAAACACCATTCATTCACTGATTATTTTACGCAAGATTTCATATGTAATATATGCTGTAATATCGGTGTAATATACAGTGCAACATATTGTGTAATATACGGTTTAATATATTGTGTAATATACGATGTAATATATTGTGTAATATACGGCGTAATATACGGTGTAATATACTGCGTTATATACGGCGTAATAAAATATACGGCGTAATATACGGCGTGATATACGGCGAGATGTAAGGTGTGATATACGGTGTAAAATAATATACGGTGTAATATAGTGTAATATACGGTGTAATATCAGGGAGTACGTATGACGTACTCCCTGGTAATATATGGTATAATATACGGTGTAATATACGGTGTAATATATGGTGTAATATACTGTGTTATAAGGTGTAATATACGGTGTAACATATATGGTGTATTAAATGGTGTAATATACGGTGTAATATACGGTGTATTATATGGTGTAATATATGGTGTATTATATGGTGCAATGTATGTTGTAATGTATGGTGTTATGTATGGTGTAATATATGGCGTAATATATGGTGTGGTGTAATATATGGTGTGGTGTTATATACGGCGTAATATACGGTGTAATATACGATGTATTATACGGTGTAATATACGGTGTATTATATGGTGTAATATATGATGTAATATACGGTGTAATATACGTTGTTATATACGGTTTAATATACGGTGTATTATACGGTGTGTTATACGGTGTAATATACGGTGTAATATACGGTGAATTATACGATGCAATATACGGTGTAATATACGGTATAATATATGCTGTAATATACGGTGTATTATACGGTGTAATATACGGTGTAACATTCGGTGTATTATATGGTGTAATATATGATGTATTAAATTGTGTAATATACGGTGTAATATACGGTGTATTATACGGTGTAATATATGGTGTAATATATGGTGTATTATATGGTGTAATATACGGTGTAATATATGGAGTAATATACGTTGTATTATAGGGTGTAATATACGGTGTAAAATATGGTGCATTATATGGTGTGATATACGGTATAATATACGGTGTAATATATGGTGTATTATATGGTGTAATATACGGTGTATTATACGGTGTGATATACGGTGTAATATACGGTGTAATACATAGTGCATTATACGGTGTAATATACGGTGTAATATACGGTGTAATATACGCTGTAATGTATGGTGTAATATATGGTGTGGTGTAATATACGATGTGGTGTTATATACGGCGTAATATACGGTGTAATATACGGTGTATTATACGATGTAATATACGGTGTAATGTATGGTGTAATATATATGGTGTAATATATGATGTAATATACGGTGTAATATACGGTGTATTATAGGGTGTAATATATGGTGTAATATACGGTGTAATTTACGGTATCATATATGGTGTAAAATATGGTGCATTATACGCGTTGTATTATATGGTGTAATATATGGTGTAAAATATGATGCATTATATGGTGTAACATACGGTGTAATATACGTTGTTATATACGGTTTAATATACGGTGTATTATACGGTGTGTTATACGGTGTAATATACGGTGTAATATACGGTGAATTATACGATGCAATATACGGTGTAATATACGGTATAATATATGCTGTAATATACGGTGTATTATACGGTGTAATATACGGTGCAATATACGGTGTAACATTCGGTGTATTATATGGTGTTATATATGATGTATTAAATTGTGTAATATACGGTGTAATATACGGTGTATTATACGGTGTAATATATGGTGTAATATATGGTGTATTATATGGTGTAATATACGGTGTAATATATGGAGTAATATACGTTGTATTATAGGGTGTAATATACGGTGTAATATATGGTGTAATATAATGTGTAATATACGGTATAATATATGGTGTAAAATATGGTGCATTATAAGCGTTGTATTATATGGTGTAATATATGGTGTAAAATATGGTGCATTATACGGTGTAATATACGGTTTAATATACGGTTTATTATACGGTGTAATATACGGTGTAATATACGGCGTAATATACGGGGTAATATCCGGGTTAATATACGGTGCAATATACGGTGCAATATACGGTGCATTATACGGTGCAATATACGGTGTAATATACGGTGTAATATACGTTGTATTATACGGTGTATTATACGGTGTAATATACGGTGTAATATACGGGTTAATTTACGGTGTAATATACAGTGCAATATACGGTGCATTATACGGTGCATTATACGGTGCAATATACGGTGTAATATATGGTGTATTAAGTGTTCACACCTAAACAACACGGTGATATAAATACACATTTTGAATGATGTCACATTTTTATCATGAATCGGTATAATTTTAGATTTTAAAAAATTACTGATGTCGAAATTGCGTATGTATATCTATAACTATATATATGTGTGAGCATTTAACTTGTTAATATGCAATATTTATTATGACTTATCTTAATACTCCATTCATCAAATGTACAACGTCAATCAAACATAATTATACAACGATAGTAGGTCTACACGATATGTATACAATGTTAGTAAGTCTACACAATATGTATACAATGATAGTAGGTCTACACGATATGTATACAACGATAGTAGGTCTACACGATATGTATACAACGATAGTAGGTCTACACGATATGTATACAACGATAGTAGGTTTACTCGATATGTATACAACGATAGTAGGCCTACACGATATGTATACAAAGATAGTAGGTCTACACGATATGTATACAACGATAGTAGGTCTACTCGATATGTATACAACGATAGTATGTCTACACGATATGTATACAACGATAGTAGGTCTACACGATATGTATACAACGATAGTAGGTCTACACGATATGTATACAATGATAGTAGGTCTACATGATATGTATACAACGATAGTAGGTCTACACGATATGTATACAACGATAGTAGGTCTACACGATATGTATACAACGATAGTAGGTCTACATGATATGTATACAACGATAGTAGGTCTACACGATATGTATACAACGATAGTAGGTCTACACGATATGTATACAACGATAGTAGGTCTACACGATATGTATACAACGATAGTAGGTCTACACGATATGTATACAACGATAGTATGTCTACACGATATGTATACAACGATAGTAGGTCTACACGATATGTATACAACGATAGTAGGTCTACACGATATGTATACAATGATAGTAGGTCTACATGATATGTATACAACGATAGTAGGTCTACACGATATGTATACAACGATAGTAGGTCTACACGATATGTATACAACGATAGTAGGTCTACATGATATGTATACAACGATAGTAGGTCTACACGATATGTATACAACGATAGTAGGTCTACACGATATGTATACAACGATAGTAGGTCTACACGATATGTATACAACGAAAGTAGGTCTACACGATATGTATACAACGATAGTAGGCCTACACGATATGTATACAAAGATAGTAGGTCTGCACGATATGTATACAACGATAGTAGGTCTGCACGATATGTATACAACGATAGAAGGTCTACGATATGTATACAACGATAGCAGGTCTACACGATATGTAGAATTCATTAGAACACAGTCAACCAAAACACGCATTAAAAACAAACAACAATCATAAACGAACAACAACCATAAGGGACAACAGAAACACAGCATGCGACAACACAAACACACAAGGGTTGACAATAGGGGTACCGCTTGGTAGCGGTAAGTGGCGTAACGGCCTCTGAGTGTTTAAACCAGGTTCTAGTGTACAACAAACCTCACCCTTTCTTACCCTATGTTCATCCCAGTTAAATGGGACAGTGTAAATAAAGTCTAAAAGTACTCAATGACGTGGCAGAAGACAGATTAACACAAGCATAACCTAATAGCACGGCAAGACAAGACCTTCCAGGATTTAGGCTGACGTCATCAAAGTGCCTACGAAGTTTGTAAATCACATCACATTCAAAGAACATGTTCAAGTTAGATAATGATAGTTGGGCAATTTTCTGGTTTGCAGCAGAAATCAGTAAGAGCAAGTTTGACATTTTTATATAAAAATCTATGGAGAACAGTCACGGATATTTTTTTGCTGACGATTGGTACAACGCTTTCACTTTTTAATTATTCAGTTGACAACCCTATCTCTCAGTTATGACAGAATTATCAACGTTAACGCCTTATTCATTAATGCTGCTAAAACAAAAATAATGCGTCTTCTAAAAACAAAAATAATCTTAAAACTTCATAACGGTCATTATGGCACCGCTAAACACCACAACTCCGCTAAACACCACAACTCTAAAGACCACAACTCCGCTAAACACCACAACTCCGCTAAACACCACAGCTCTTCTAAAGTCCACATCAATTTCCGCTAAAGTCCACAACTCCGCTAAACA
Source organism: Cyrtodaria siliqua (assembly GCA_037043455.1). Lineage (NCBI taxonomy): Eukaryota > Metazoa > Mollusca > Bivalvia > Adapedonta > Hiatellidae > Cyrtodaria > Cyrtodaria siliqua. Next base: position 64,894 of record JAWPHD010010715.1, read on the forward strand.
CCACAACTCCGCTAAACACCACAGCTCTTCTAAAGTCCGCATACATTTCCGCTAAAGTCCACAAAAAAAACGAACGCTCAAGTCCACACAATTTTCCGCTAAAGTCCACAACAAATATTATCGCTAAAGACCACAAACGTTTTCGTTAAAGTCCACAACACTATTTCAGCGAAAAACACTATTTTGAATTAACTGTTTTCTCATTTGTGGGAGATGTTTCAGCACTTTTTCATTAATGTATGCAAAACATATTTGCGCCAGATGTATTTTACATATATAAACTATCAAACAGTTTTGTAAATATGAATTATTTGGCTGGAAGCATTATAACGCATTTGTAGGAACCTCAAAAGTGTCACACAAATTATGTAAAATGGTTACAAATGTAAAAAAAAATCACGTATGTAAAAATATGCTACAAATACAACACGATTGGTTACATATGCCAACAAATATTTTGTGACAAATGTAAAAAAAAGTGTTCACAAATGTAAAAAGAAATTGAAAGTCACATATGTCACAAAAAGAAAGAAAAAAGAACACAAATGTAATAAAGGCAAATGAGGTTGTAGTTATAATATCGTTATCAGTTGATAATGAACACAACCCAACAATGCAAGATTACGTGTTTTTTTTTACTGAACATACATTAAAGCGAGAATATGTCATTGGTTATGTGCTAATGTACATTTAATTTGTTGTTCAGTCGATTCACAAATAAGCGTGTAAAAGGTAGAGAAATGACAACCGTGGCCCAGTTTTTAATGGTGTTACCTTTAGTGCAGAAATTGTTACCTTTAGTGCAATTTATTTTATTAAAGGGGTTGTTGAACTATTCTGGAACTAGCTTAATTTACAAGGGCTTTAAAAACCATGGAAAAAGCTGAAAGAATTATCAAAATATCATAAAAAACACAGGAAATATGATCTTTTAAAAATTTGCAAAAATCTCAAACGGAGGCAGTCATCTTGGATTGATGACGTCATCGCGCCTTTTTACCATGTATTGCATATTGATAAATATCATTTAAAACAAAGAATATCACTGCCAATACATGTAACTCGTAAAAAGAGCATATACAGTATAACTTTTTTTCGTTGTATTTATAATTTATCTGCTTTAAACACTATTTATTATCTATTTTCCACATATGGAAAACGGCGCGATGACGTCATCATTCAAAGATGGCTGCCTCCATTGGAGTCTTTTTGCATATTTTCAAAAGGTCATATCTCCTATATTCTTTAATATATTTTGATAATCTTTCAGCTTTTTCCACGCCTTTTAAAGCCCTTTTAAATGAAACTAGTTCCAGAATAGTGCAACAACCCCTTTAACTTTAGTGTATGTTGTTACGTTTAGTCCCAAAAGGTTTTATCTTTAGTGCAAGCTAGTTACCTTTATTGCAAGCTAGTTACCTTTAGTGCAAGCTAGTTACCTTTAATGCAAGCTAGTTAATGCAAGCTAGTTACCTTTAATGCAAGCTAGTTATCTTTAATGCAAAGTATTTGTTGATTGTAAAGCGCTTTAATGCTTCTTCCTGCCAAATATTGCATATTTACAAATTTATGGATCATTTATACATGTAAACTACATCTGGAAGTTAAAATAAAACCATCTGACGCACATGTTTTTGTAGACTTTAGCGGAAATGTGTATGAACTATAGCGGAGTTGTGGACTTCAGCGGAAATGTATGTGGACATTAGAGGAGCTGTGGTCTTTAGCGGAGTTATGGTCTTTATTGGTGCCACGTGTCAAAATTTGCCATTCATTTCTATATCTATTGTTTCGCATCATGCTTTACCTGTCTATACCTATGGACCATTTTTATTTCTTACCCCATCTGGATAACTGTTTTGTTTTGTGATAGGATGAGGGGTGGTGGGGGTGTTTCTACCTATGGGTGAACTGTTGTTCAAAGCGTATAGCTCTTTTTTGTGTGATATGGGGGTCGCGGAGGGCGGGGTTTTATTGTTTCTCTGGAAGATGAAATCGTTAGATTCCACACGAAAAAGAGCTGTAAGACGTGTTCTTGGTAACGATTTGGAAACTAATTCCGCTGAACTCCAAGGATAACGTCCCCTAAAGAGTTAAATCCCAAAGAGTAAGCATTAAGCTCAAACAATTTAATGATCAGGATCCTGCGCATGTACGCTTACATGAGCCAACTTGAATATCATCATCAAATCTACAACTATACTCCCCAGGACAGGTTAATGAGTTATTCAGATAATATTTAAATAAAAAAGAGTATATTCTGGCTTTAAAGTGTGGAACTCAATTCCTTACTATATAAACAATGCTCAATCTGTTAATTATTTCAAAACATTGTATTTATAATGGATTAAACAGCCCACCTATTAGTCAGTCCTTGTCTATCTGAGTATATGGTAATGTAGTAATAGCATACAACGGGAAATAACTGGGGTTTGTATCAAACATCGCAGTATATATAGATTGTCTCCCTCCAACTGTTAGACATAATGAATGCATAGCGTATCATCGTCACGTGTACTAAATAGTCATCCAAAACTAATGATATCCATTGCTGTCTTACAGGTTGTTTATAATTATTGTGTCTGTCCAGTTGATTATCCGCACTAACCGATATTTTAACGCCCCTGAAAAACGTCATAAAGGTCAAAAGGTCCCTGAAGGTAAAAATGTTCCTAGATGTAACCTATATGTACCCGAAGGTAAACTTTAGCTCGAACATTCGTCCAAAGACCATAAATACATAAAAGGTAAATACGGTTTACGTTAAAGGTAAAAACAGAACATAAGGTAAAAACAAAACATAAGGTAAAAACTGTTTAAAGGCAAAACGTCAGTTTTGGTATCTGAGTAAGACATTTCTCTTAAAACATCATTGTAAGGACCACTAAACGTTACACATATACACATATATTACAAATAACTTAAAACTATTACTGGTCAATAGTGTTGTTTTAAACATATTTATTTTACATCGATTGCGAAACAAGTTATTGCAACTTAAATTAATCACTCTCGATGGCTTCCTGGGTAGAACCAGTACTAAGCAATGTGGATTAATTATCTTGCTCAAGGATAAATAACGTGGCCGCCGCGAGGATCGAACCCACGACCTTTTGATCTGTAGTTCGGCACTCTACCACTGTACCACGCACTCAATAGTGTTAATCTCATCACAATAAAAAAAGATAGAGTAAATGAAATATTTGCAAAGCTCAATACATAAAGCTATATTAACATGAACGATTTCATCGATACTAGTACTTCAAAGAAACACATAATAGTTTAAACATATTTTATTCAGCTTTTTCTCTCACAATAACGGTACTACTACTACTACTACTACTACTACTACTACGTACAAAGTTAATATGATTGGAACGAAATAAATATTCTTATAGAGTTCTTCACCTTAACTTTATGACAAGAGATATCATTAACTTAGACGGGGCCGTTCCCAGAGAAAAATATGGGTTCTATGTTTCTCAACTTATTTGTTTTCCTGGAGCATGTAGCCAGTTGAAGACTTCCATATTAGTAGAAGCTACTCCGTCTGAGCTACCGTTACCATAAACTTCGACAAATTCGACATTTACAAACTTGTATTATCGAAACCCTGATCTGATTTTAAAATTCTTATAAAAGTATTTTTAGAACTTTTCTGCGACAAAGACTATCACAACCTGACTTCTACGGTGACAAGATTTACAAACTTCTTAAGATCCTTGGTCATGATCACTTTCATAAATCTTATTAAACGATATTAAACAGTTTATCAAAATAGATTAAGGGCCCTATCGTTTTGCAACGCAGTGCATGTTTATTTACTGACCATTTACAGCTCGCCAGTATGTTTTCGACGTTGATTGTGTGATGAGTACTACGTACCCTACGATAACGTCTACCTACATCCTGCAAATTGGTAACGTTTGATGTTTGTCTTCAAGATTGTCTTGCAGTGCACTTAATGTTTTATTCTGTTGTTGCTCTGGCCTTCTGCCAAGTCATTGAAAACTTGCTTTTGTGGATTGCTGGGCTTTTGTTTTTTATGATCAATTAGTGAATGGCATGTCTGCCGCGAACAATTTGTGCATCTATCTCCTCCCACAGTTTTCAACCGATTGTTTCGAAACCTTTCAGGATGCTCAAGATGTGCAAATCGATTCCGCGTCAAAATCGTATTACCAGCGTTACTCCAGTTTTTCTTAGAAACAAGCTTACTGCTCTTATTCAAACAACTTTTGCTGGAGAAAAACTGCATGTTTGGCCTGTAATAATACTCAAGCGCTTTTTACCGACGGCAGTTTAGACAATTACACTATGTGGACAAGAAGTTTGTGAAGCACTCATTTTCCTGTTAGATAATATTTTTCGTCAGGTATGGAACTACCGTTTATAGATAAATTGTTGGTATCCGTATGGGTACGAACTGTGCTACTCTTGTCGCAGATTTGTTCTTGTATTGCTATGAAAGAGATTTCATGTTGAATCTTTCATCCGATACTCAGACGGATGTAATTGAAGCCTTTAATGACATCTCTCGGTATCTGGATGACATATTGAACATTGACAATCCTTTCTTTTCTACTATGGTTAATTCTATCTATCCTAAGGAACTTCAACTCAACAAAGCTAACATTTCTGATACTGTCGTTTTTTTTCTGGATTTACATCTCTCTATTGAAAATGGCGAACTAATTAGTAAAATCTATGACAAGAGAGATGATTTTAATTTTGATATTGTTAATTATCCCCATTTAGATGGGGATGTTCCCCGAGCTACTTCTTATGGGATCTATGTTTCTCAACTTATTCGTTTCTCTAGAGCTTGTAGTCGTGTTGAGGACTTTAATATTCGTAATATTTGTATAACTAAAAAGCTACTCCAGCAGGGCTACCGTTACAATAAACGTCGAGAAACCGTTGAAATATTTTGTTGTCATAACCCTGATCTACTTTTAAAATATAAAAGTAATTTAAGAACTCTTCTGCGACAAGGACTATTACAACCTGACTTCTATGGTGATGTGATTTACACACTTCATAAGATCCTTGGTCATACTCACTTTTATACATTCTTTATTAAATTTGTTAAAAGGGTTATAATAAGAAGTTAGCATGTTATCATTTTGCAACGTGCTGCATGTTTAGTGGTTGACCCATTTACAGTTCGCCACTATGCTTTCCTCTTTGATTGTGCGATGACCGGACAGATTGTGGATCCTATGATGACGTTTACCTAAATCCTTATAGGACGGTAGCGTTTGATGTTTATCTTTAACCTGGTCTTGTCGTACCCTTAACGGTTTGTTCTCTTGTTGCTCTGGCTTCTGCCAAGTCATTGAGTACTTATTTTGTGGCTTTCTAGGCTTGTGCTTTTGCAGTTCAAAATACAAAATATAAATAAATTGGACATCCCCCTAAATGATTATGTGAAGTTTAAAAACCTATGTGCATTTGTAGGAGAAAGCGCGTTTTTCCGATACAAGCATACATACGAGTATATAATGCTAGACATCAACATGTATTTCCATTAAAAATGGAATACCAGAGTATTTAAATGAGTTATATTTTCTAAAATGTTTTCCGTTTTGTGTAATTTTGTACTCTCAAACATGTCTAATGTATATAGTGTTTCTTACGGAAATCATGTTTTTATATTAGTGTTTTAATACGCGAAAATATCATAGATTCAAGATTCAAGATTCTTTATTAAGTAACGTAAACATTACAATGTTTCTTGTTACGTGATACAATGAATAATATTATATACAACAGTCAGTCATGATAAGTATGTGCATAGACATAAAGGCAATGAGCAAAACATGATTTATACGGAAAAGATATACAATCATATATTGAACGTGAGGTTGTACTAAGTACACTGGAACAAAAATTAGAACAATGCAATGTGTATGTATGTACATATGTACATGCTGAAATATCATGAAGAACGTTAAAGCATATAGATGTGCAAAAGATGGTGTAGTATTTACTTTAAGTGAGATTTACAGTACATTTGCATGACGATTAACTATATTTTTGTCGAATAATTGTCGCTTGATATACAAATTTACAAGGTTTTGAGATAACAGAAATACTAACAGACTGCATTAGCTCAATCAATTTAAAAACGCTTTGTCTAACAAAGTAACGTGATTTAATATATTGTTTTCGAATGTCAGTGTATGCTAGACATATACAAATAAAGTGGTATTCGTCTTCTAGATTACCAGAATTACAAATTAAACAGTAACATAACTTTTCATTTCTTAAAACAAAAGTTTAATTCCAGAGAACAAGATACCTTAATGTGTGTCACTATTTAGTTATTTATTCATTCAGAAGAGGACGGGAATCTGAAATACTTTAAATCTCCTCTCAATCCCGCTTGTTTTGTTGGTTGTTCCTGCGTGGCGCAGTGCGGACCTACGGTGCCTTTACGTTGGATTGCTGTGGTTTATAAAGGTACATTTTCCTCATTTTTTTCATTCAACATAATAATAAATGTATGTTGTTTTGTTTAGATGAATGACCGGACCACGTGATTCATCGTAATCATTAGAGAGAGTTATCATCAGTATAAGGATAGAAAGTATCAAATATTATAGAACACGTTACAATGTTTACTGAAATATTTTACTCACGACTTACAGCTGCAGTAAATTGTACCAAATCAGACGAAGACAGATACAATCATTTCCAAAACATCCGTCAAGTAAACAAAACGTTCCTAGTAGAACATATTTCTCAGTCTTACTAGATTTTAATTATTCAATTATGTTAATTTCTGAGAATGAATATAACGTTTCCGTTTCGAATTTGACTTTTTTTACAATATTTAGTTAAACTAATGTTTTATGTTTATTTATAATTGGTTCTGTTCGGTTTCCAACCACCGGGACGGGTTGATTTACCAACAAGAAACGGGGGGACGGCATAATTAGAATATTCTGATTGTTTGGCTTTTTGTTGCAAGTGAATCTTTTCATCTGTCGTTTTCTGAAGGTTTTCTGCCAATCTTAGATTTTTCTGTTTCAAATTTTCGTTCTCGCGGACACTGTCCTCTAACTTTCTTTCTAAATCGCTCCTTTCTCTTTCTTTTACTTCCAGTAATGTTTTCTGTTTCTCCAGTTGAATCTTAATGTCGCTGGTTTCTCGACAATGTGTCTCATGCAGTGCACGTATGTGCTGCTCCAATGATTTGATTTTAACTTCCAAATTCTTCTTCTCTTTATTCAGCAACTGTAGTTCCTTCTCCAGTCTTACTTTCTCCTTATTTATAGATTTTAACCTTGTCAGTCTTTCTTCGTGCTCTTCCTTAAGCGTTTCAAGCGTGCTCTGCAATTTTTTATAATCGGTTTCTTTAGTTTGTAAAGCATTTGATAAGTCATTTTTCTCTCTCTCCTTTTGAAGAATCAACTTTTGCAAATCGCCTGCCTTGTTTTCAAGTTGATGTTTCAGTTCCTTATTCCTCTGTCTTATTTCCTTGTAGTCGGTTTCATTTGCTTCAATTTGAGCAGTTAGTTTCTTTACATTTTCAGTGACGGCTTGCAGCTCGTGTACAAGAGTTTCCCGCTCCTTGTTTGCCTTCGCTAGGTCATCACTCAGCTCTGTATGCTTACGTTGAACAAGTTGTAGCTCTAGTCGGTCTTGATCGCGGTCTTTCTCTATATTCATACGCAACTTTCGTAATTCATCCGTGATGTCGTTCTTCATTCTATAACGAAAACAAGAACTATATCTTGGCTTTGAAAACGGTTATATGTAGTATATTATGATTGGATAATGCGCAATTAATGTCACAAATATGCCTGTATAATTTATGTACGCATTGTCACTTATATGCCTGTATAATTTATGTAATATACACTTAATTTCACGTAATATTCCAAAGAAATCCTAAGGTATTTTGGAAAAAAAGTTGGGAGAGAAGTGGGGTATGGGTGCGTGTGGGAGTGTGTGTGTGTGTGGGGGGGGGGGGGGGGGGGGGGGTGGCGGGGGGGGGGGGTGGTGGCGCTATAACTAAAGGTAATTAGAGAAAGGATAGAACTGTTGTGTAGCAGACTGTTTTATTACAGTAAGATTTATTACACGAAATTCATAAATGTTGAAGTTAAGCAGGTGAGTCATTTCTGTACTGCATTTAATGTTAAGATATTGTAAAGGTAAAGCCTTCGTCTGCCCAGCTGCTTCCGTCGAACGCGCATTCTATCATTAATGAAACCTCGAAGGTGTGTTATGTCTTGTTTTAGTATTTTGCCCCAAAGGAAAAGGCCTAATACAGAGCTTTGTATCATATTTATTAAACATATTACACATACAATTTATAACAGAAATACCTATTATACGTTTCTTTATTATTTCAGTATAAGTGTTCAAACTGGTTTACAAACGTATGTAAAATATTGAAGCTTATTAAAAATGAAAATTTTAAATAGTTGTGTAATCGAAGCATTTTGAAGAATACAAATCCATGTCTGAAAATGCGCACACACAAATGACATGGTCTTTAAAGTATTTTTTTTTAACTCAGGAGACAGTCACATCTTCTGTAAATAACTAAAATAAAACACTTGAGCAAACCCAGAACCGCTAAAATGGGTTATCCTTGCAGTTTATTTCGGCCAATACATTAATTAAAAAGTGTTCATTGCCACTGTTTTGAAAATGCTGCTACACTGACGGTAGAAAGAGCTGCATGTATCAAACAAATTTAAAAAAATGCATTACTAATTTACATTAAACAGGTGCGTGTGTTGGGGTGGGGTGGGGTAACTGTAAATGGCGATGTTCTAAAACATAATAAATATGTGTTCGCCCATAGGGAGGAGATGAAATAAAATGCGATTTTACGCCCTGTTAATACATGTAAAGTCAAATGTTCAGTCGTTTTGGGACCCGTTCGTCGCTTATTCCTAAAAAACTATAATATCGAAACTTTTCAAACTTGGTGTGCACGATCACAAACAAGTAAACATGTGTAAGAAGCAAGGGCATATAAATCCGGTAAAAATACAGGAATTAGTGTCATTTATAGTTGTAAGTCGTCTTAATATTGTAAAATGTGTGTCGTCTACACCTCAAAGACTATGACGCAGACCACACTAACTGTGGTGTGCAATGTTACAACCAAATAACACCGTGTAGAAAGTAAGGGCAGATAAATTGAAAAGCAATAACAGAGTTATCGCCCTTTGTATTTGAAAGAAACGTATTCGTATTGTATAGTGTGTTGTCTATTTGTTTTATTTTTATCGTGCTCAGCTATTTCCAAATTTCCCTTTTCATATTCTTTTTCTCAAAAATATAAGGAGTCACTGACCAAACTTGGTGTGCAAGATCTTAGGCAAGAAATCATGTGTAGGAGGCAAGGGCAGATCATAAATAATATAGTTGTCACCCTTTCTAGTTTAGTAAACTGTCCTAATATTGCAAAACATGTCATTTACTCTTAAACTATAATAGCAGATTTCCACCTAAGATGATGTGTATGAAGCAAATGCAGATAAGTTAAATAACTGGAAGTATTGCCCTTTACTGAAACAACCAGCATCTGAGTACTGCATTACAGCGGGTGATATGGATATTCTGAACTTGCTTGTTGTTTATGGGGAAATCGACGACTCGTTTTTTTTTGTTGTTGTTACATCATAAATATTAATTCTAATTTATAATACTATCAGTTGTACATATAATTCAATAAATGTTAACTTTGGTCACAACACAAGGTTTGTATTATAGGCTTAAAACATTAATGATCTAACCGAGTCGTCGAGTTTTCCAGTCCAGACTAATTCATGAACAAGAATGAACTCGTACGGATCATGGGAGAGAGTTTAGTACATTATATACCTGACGAGGTCATCTTGTGTAACTGAATTATCGCCAGCAGATGCACCAATGTCTGTCACGTCACCATCGACACCGTTACGCGGATCTGATACATCTGACGCCGTAGTTTGATGCTATAAAGATTACAGATTGAACATGTTACATAGGGCAACACTGCGTATTGAGTTATAAATGTACACCAATCTTTGTGCACACAGTTGGAATCTATCCGTAGCCAGATCGCGGAGGTGCGTTGGACACTCCCTTTTTTCTCGTAAGTTGTATGCCCACAATTTGAAAAAGATTGGAAACAAATTGTATTTTTTACTTAATCAAGAAGAAATGTAAAACAATTGTAAGAACATAATACACTGACAGCTCAGATTGCAGCATTCAAGTATTTTTTCCAACTTTTTCTAGTGGGCGTAGCCCTACCATCTGCGCCTCTTCGAGGCTTATTTAAGCATCCACATTTTCAAAAACCTGGCTGATGTTACAGACGTGCACCGATATCTGTGTACTGAGACGTACATGTGAAAGAGTCGCACTATGTAGATGCTTTGCACTCGAAATCAGATGTAAAGGTCGAACAGTATAAATACTTTATTTAACGAGAGAATTCATTTGAAACTAGTCAATTTTCAACGAGGCCCTCAACAATATACATATATACAATATTTACAAATGCAATGTGATATACATTTAAGGTGTTACGGATGGCGGGAGGTGTACCGTACTGGTTCTACGCAGAAAAAGAGGGTGGACAGCCTCAACATACACAATATATAGGGTCTACAATATGTAAGGTAATCGTACAATCAAAGAGGAAAGCATTGTGGCGAACAATTTGTTGTAAACTGATAGGGTCATAACCTTTTTTGATAAACTTGTTATCAAGTTTAATAAAGATTGTACTATGAACGTGATTAGTACCAAGGATCTTACGAAGTTTGTAAATCACGTCACCATAGAAGTCAGGTTGTGATGGTCCTTGTCGCAGAATATTTCCTAAATTTAATACTTTGATATTTTAGAGATCAGGGTTACGATAACATTTTTCAAAGGTTTTATGTATGGGAAGCCATTATGCAGTTTATGGTAACGGTAGCCCTGATGGTATTCAGTAGCTGTTTATGAATACCAAGGTTACGAATATTTAGTTCCTCAACTCGACTACCAGCTATAGAAAAGTTGAGAAACATATACCCCATAAGGAGATAAGAAGCGAATGTATCAGACATATTAGCGTTGTTAAAGTTATTTAGGGTACATGCTATTAAACATCGCATCAACATACATATACTAATAAGAAACCACCGATCATAAGATTATAATGAATTAGTTTTTTTGTATAGGATAGAGGCTATGAAGAGAAATCTTCACCATTAAGAAACCGAAAGGGAGGGGAAAGGGAGGGAGCGTAGCGACCGACCGCGGTTTTACGCTCCCTCCCTTTCGGTTTCTTAATGGTGAAGATGTCTCTGCATATACTCTATCCGGCTTAGTGTTTACAATACGTGTATCCATAGTCTCTATAGACTGTAACCTGTGAAGAGCGCTGGTAGTAAATTCTTCATGAATAAATGTAGCCAGTATTTGAAATTCTGAGCCACCCTGATTGGTTTAAAATGTAGGGTAAACACAAAATATCCATATTACTGGTACGTTTGATTCTCTATTTCGTGTTGGTTCGACTAGTAGAATTATACACGGGTTACATACGCGTTTTTATCATCAGTCGTTATAAATGACAAACTGTCTACCGATTTAGCATTCATAGGAAACCGACACATACCTGTACGGGAAACATCTTTATCATTGTTGTTGGACGCCCCACCATGCTCTTTTTAGAACCACCTGTATATGGATAACAAAGCACAATACATAACAGCTGTAAGAAGGCATAACTATAGATTGTTTCTGCAATACAAACTAGTATACCATGTGCACTTGCTGAGACCCCATCCCCGTCCCCGTCAACCACACAACATCCTCTCCCATGCCTTTTGTGGTTGAAAAAGACGTATTCATGTGTCACACCATTATGTAGAGCATTTTATCTGTAAGGTTCATTTTTCATGTATGTAAATGGATAGTATTTTATGGGTCACCTTTCTAAATCTTCAAAATTGTGTAAATGTCCATTTTTGTCAGATAATTAAGTCATCTTGCAGCGTGGCCATACAATGTGTGAAACGTGCACACTATCTAGTTCGAACATGAATGTTTCCAATAAAATGGCTAGTCTTACAGCTTGTGGTTGGGAATTCACAGCATTCATTTTGTCTGGTAGCCTGGCTTGAGACAGACGATTTCACAGGAACTTTAAGTGAGTGAATATTATTGAATGTGTTGTATGTGCCTAAATAGAATGTATGTGTAACGTGTCTACAAATGCCGACAGTTTACAAAATTTGAATGTGCCAACCATGTATTGGTCAGTGTAGGGTTTCTATTGTCAAAATGTTGAGTGCTTACTAGTATCTGGTGGGCTATAGCCAAAGTGACCAGTACTTATCTGGTTGGAATGATGTCACGGTCATCGTTCGTACGACCGGCATCCGTAAGAATCGAAACTTTGTCATGTACAAGTCGAGTTTATATTAGATTCGAACCCGCAGAGGTGATAGTCGAATGGGACTTATTACATTTCAGGTCCTACTTTAATTATATTGGAGATAGTGACGATATTGTACGATTTAATATAACGTGATGTTGAACCTTGAACCACGAGGTGGAACCATGTGATGACGTGTTATGTTATATAAATGTGTTACACACATAGTTAATGATATATATATAGTGTCTGGTTTAAAAACCAGCGTCTAAAAGTTTGTATCGTTACAGCTGACCGGCATAACGCCATAGACGGATGGAGAAAGTACCCATAGCCTAGCAGACTGTCTGGATAGATAGGGCAGGAGCTGTCTAGTCAGGTCTGTGTCGCGATGGAGACCACCATCGACCAAGGATGCCTGAGAAACTGGATTGGCTACGTCATCATAACTCACTGGAGACACAATATATCATCAACCCTCGCTGGAGGCATGTCACGTCATCAACCCTCACTGGAGGCATGTCACGTCATCAACCCTCGAAGGAGGCATGGTACGTCATCAACCCTCGCTGGAGGCATGTCACGTCATCAACCATCACTGGAGGCATGTCACGTCATCAATCCTCACTGGAGGCATGTCACGTCGTCAACCCTCACTGGAGGCACCATTAAACGTTTATTACTCACTGGAGACACTCTGCATCATCATGCCATCGTATCATCGGGTTATTTAATTGCATATTGCTTGATTTTAATGGGGATAACTTTATAAGTGATTAAATAAAAAACATCAAATAGATTCCCATAATGTGTAGACAGTGTATTGAATAATGACGAACATTGACTTATGTCTTATACGTCAATACAACATTATGTCTTTCTTTATAACTGTACATATATGACATCATTTTAAAGTTGCATTAAATATATGTAAATGATTCCTTAATTCCTAGGTTAGTCCCAACAACTCCTGGTCGTCGTGTGCCACCATGGCATCAGCGATAGTTATTGTGTATATGTGTGCATGTAGCGTGTGTTATTGTGTACATGTGTGCATGTAGCGTGTGTTATTGTGTACATGTGTGCATGTAGCGTGTGTTATTGTGTATATGTGTGCATGTCGCGTGTGTTATTGTGTATATGTGTGCATGTCGCGTGTGTTATTGTGTATATGTGTGCATGTATCGTGTGTTATTGTGTACATGTGTGCATGTAGCGTGTGTTATTGTGTACATGTGTGCATGTTGCGTGTGTTATTGTGTATATGTGTGCATGTAGCGTGTGTTATTGTGTATATGTGTGCATGGTGCGTGTGTTATTGTGTATATGTGTGCATGTAGCGTGTGTTATTGTGTACATGTGTGCATGTAGCGTGTGTTATTGTGTATATTTGTGCATGTCGCGTGTGTTATTGTGTATATGTGTGCATGTAGCGTGTGTTATTGTGTATATGTGTGCATGTAGCTGGTATTTGTAACTTAACTTCTTTCTTGCCATCTTCTGTAGTGTTGGTGGACGTTTGTAAAAATAAGTATAAAGTCGAACAGGAAATGCAGCTTTCACAGAACACAGTAAACCCCAAAACACACAAAACGACAAACATGAATGACAATGTTAAGTTAATAGTTAATAAGGAATAAAGGCATATGACTTCACAAACACAAGACAGGGTTGTCAATAGGGCTACCGCCTTAGGACGGTCAGTGGCAAAAAAAGGCCGCTGGGGATCGGGTGTGTGGGTGGGTGGGGGGGGGGGATGTGTTAAACCAGGTTTTAGGGTGCACCAAACCTCACACTTACCCTACCGTCATCCCAGTAAAACGGGACAGTGTAAATAAAGAAACCCCGCTATGAACTATTCCCTAACCAACAAGGCAGCATTAATAAGCAATATAAGTAAAACACAAATATGCTCGTGTATATATAAATACAAAAAAACAATAGCCTAGAAAGCCACAAAGAAGGTACTCAGTGACTTGGCAGAAGAACAAACCACTGAGGCACGACAAGACACGACTGCAGACAAACATCAAACATCCTCGTTCTTTTGGGCTTTAGGTAGACGTCATCATAGAGTCCACAGCCTGTCCAGTCATCGCACAACTCAAGTGGAAAGCATAGTGGCGAACTGTAAATGGGTCCACCACCAAGCATGCAGTGCGTTGCAAAATGATAGTCATAACGTCTTTTGATAAACCTTTTAACAAGTTTAACAAAGATAGTATGAAAGTGATCATGACCAAGGATCTGACGAAGTTTGTGAATCACGTCACCATAAAAGTCAGGTTCTGATAGTCCTTGTCGCAGAAGAGTTCTTAAATTGACATAGGGATATCAACAATTTGACTATAAACGGTAGTTCCATACTTGACGAAAAAATATTATCTAATAGAAAAATAAGTGATTCACAAACTTCATGGCAAGTCCACATAGTGTAATTGTCCAAACTGCTGTTAGTAAAAAAACGCTTTAATATTGTTACAGCCAAAAATGTATTTTCCCTAGCAAATGTTTTTTGAATGAGAGCAATCAGCTTGTCGTTGCTAAGGTTGTGTGGTAAAGTTGTATATAATGTAGAACAAGAAAAGTATAACGCATGCGTTATATGTAGACGATTTGTAATAATGGGTTAGTTTGTGGAGGCTTTGTTCAAGTCACATACCTGTAGTCGTCGATATGGAGATGGCAGGAAGGTAAGAGGAATTATAAGATACTGTATGAATACAGATACGTTTTTATTTGGTCTTTGGTATACATTATTAAACTTGTTAAAGGGAACATATTCAAGTATTTTCAATTAAACGATTTACACCTGAGCTATTTATTACAAAGGGAATTTCAGTGTCCATGCCAAAATATAATATAAAAGTCATATTTACTTAAGTGATTATCATATGGACCCTATTTATGTTCATGTTTTAGTTGTATTCAGGCTCAAAACCGCTTCGGAGTTGCCGTTAAGGCAATCAGCTTTGCATTTTATATGAATTACAAGTGATCTTATAGAAAATATTTAATTTTGTTACTTCTTTAATTCATTATAATACTCAAATATAAATGGGTGCCGAAACGTCTAGGGTAAAATTAAAATAGATGCCGAAATGGGTTTATGACGAAACGTCTAGGTGCCGTTTTGGTTTACCACCACCAATTACATGTAAACCTCCGAGGTGTATCGAATGTAGTTCCTATAATAAAAAGTAATCCCTCCTTTTTCGATGGAAATGGGCATTATAAGTAGGGGAAAACTGCCCATTTCTATTCGATTTTGTGGTTATATGTATAAGAAGCGTATTAATAGGTTTTACTGGATCACTGATGAACATTTTCGAAATTTCGACTCTATGCTTACACTTTGTGAGCAATGAAAACAGTCGATCAATAAAAACAGCTGTACCCTTGACCTGTTTAGTAATCAAACAAGAACTTTCTTACATGTCTTGTGACCCCACGTTTTCTGGTGATTTTTCAAGTGGAAAAATAGTTTTCTATATGAACATTACACTGCTGCATTATCCATACTTGAGTTGAATTTGCAGCAAATCATTAATATGTGACACTTTAACTTTGGTGACTATGGGGAAAATAATTGGTGCTTTCATACCTTTTGTCTAGGTGTCGAAATGGTTTGGTGCCGAAAAGTCCTGAATCGATATTGATCACACAGACACAAAAACTTGAGAATTGTCTGCATTTATTAGTATTTTTTATGTACTGATCATTATTTAGACTAATATACGTAACCATATACACAATAGTTCTCGTCAAGAAAATCAAAAGCCATGCACTTAATGTATGATCTGTGCATCTTTAATTTTTAAAACTATATTTTATGAATTGACTATACAAAAGATTTAGTTGCCAAAATAAAACCGCAGATTTTGATTTCCGTTAATTTTGTTATACATACCAGAGCCCGATGCAGACACAGCTGGTGAAACATCTCCACTTCCAAGACCCTCAAGTTGGTTGGCCACGTGACCATAACCACGTGATCTTAAAGCCACAAGAAAATTGTCGTATGTGTTCGGTTTGCTTTTCAAGATGTGATACAAAAAATCTTCCACCTTTTCGTGTTCGGAGACTTGCTTGCTCTTTAACGTCATCCACTGATCCGGTGTATACACACCCTTCTCTATCAAAGGGTCAATGATATGTCCAACAACGATCGTTTTCTTTAAAAGTCCCCAATGTCTCAAAATTTTGATTTCATCTTTTGGAAGCAGACAACACCTGCTGGTGTTGTTTGTTATTTGTGCAATGTTCTCGGGTTTACTGGTCTTGTCGCCTTTAGATTCCGATGATGTTTCTTGTTTCGTGCTTTGCTTTATTTCACGACTTTTATCCTCTGCTTTAAAAAGGTTGCTATGACCATTGTTACCACTCATTTTACCTATAAAAGGTAATATAAAAAACGCATTGTATATAATTTAGAAAAAAACACAAACAAACTGAGTAATGAACACAAAGTGAGTAATGAACACAAAGTGAGTAATGAACACACACTGAGTAATGAAAGTAATGAACACAAACTGAGTAATGAACACAAACTGAGTAATGAACACAAACTGAGTAATGAACACAAACTGAGTAATAATGAGTAATGAACACAAACTGAGTAATGAATACAAACTGAGTAATGAACACAAACTGAGTAATGAACACACACTGAGTAATGAAAGTAATGAACACAAACTGAGTAATGAACACAAACTGAGTAATGAACACGAACTGAGCAATGTAATACAAAAACCTGAAGTTGAACTTATATGTATTTGGTGTCCAAATAAGCTGCAGTCGGTCCATTTTTAAAAAACAAAGTTTTTAGGTTTATTTTTCATCTTAGAAAGGGAATCATCTATCGTCATTTATTATTATTCGATCGATGTTTCTTTATGCTTTATTACTGACGACGAGGTATATATATATAACTTACATATTTTGAGAATCAACACTATAGACACAATATAAACAGTTTTAATCAGACAGGACAACCCCCAAAACTGGAGCGTCGAATTAATAGTTATCAACTCATAATTCATTTTATACATATTCGATCACGGTATTTTAAGAAACCGTGAATATAAACTTTTTTTACTTTTAATTGGCACACATACATTATTTTATTATCTGAAAACATGGAATGAGTGTTGATAAACAGTTTTGTAGTATAATTTTGACCTTATTTGACGGGTTAATTTTAAAATAAAATCAGCATT
>JAWPHD010010715.1:87500-90848 GCA_037043455.1 Cyrtodaria siliqua
TTCGACCAATGTCTGCCGAGACTCAGACCTCTGCTCGCGTGGGTTCGACCAATGTCTGCCGAGACGCCTCATCTCATCTCCCTTTGAGGCTGCTGTTCCACTATGACCTATATTTCCGTATGAACACGTTTGCTTAGTTCGCCTTTGATACCACCATTATTATATAGGTACAGATAGTGCCTTATCTCGGTTCATGTGTCAACAAAGTGGAATTGATAACTCATTATCAGTGTCGAATGACCAGCAAGGCTAGGTAAGACATTTATTTATTGTTTTAACACTAATTAACATATTTTCAGCATGTTTATATTTTGCTACTAAATACGGTTTATATTGTGTTTAATATACAATACCTGATGGACGGGCTATAAAGATCGTTGGTACAAAGGGCAGTAGCCCCGCAATTTCGGTGCTTTGTAAGTACATGTAGTTGATATGGAACTATATCGGCCAGATGGGTAACTCTTATCTTACATGGCCGTTTATGAATGAAATAAACTAATGTTCACCACGCGGACGAATGAAAAATCTCACCGATATAGGATAGCTGGAGGCTATGAAGAGAAATCGTCACCATTAAGAAACCGAAACCTTAAGGAAGTGTAGCAACCGACCGCGGTTTCTTGGCAAAGATTTCTCTTCATAGCCTCTATCCGACTTAATGTTTAGTACATATGTATCTATAGACTATATTTAGTGTTTACGCTACTTTTAAAACCAGTCAGAGGGCTCAGAATTGCAAATAATGGCTGCATTTATTCATGAAGATGTTACTACCATCACCGGACCTATATAGATACTATAGAAACATCTGTTGTAAACACTAAGTCGGAGAGAGGCTACGAAAATACATTTTCACCAAGAAAGCGCGGTAGGTCGCAACGCGTCCTCACTTTCAATTTCTTAATGGTGATGATTTCGCTTCTTTGCCTATATCCTATACATAATCTCAGAATAAGTCATACATGACAAAATAATTGTTATCCAGCTTGTTTGACACCAAAATGTGTTTTCGCTATGTTATATATAAGTTATCATGTAAGCAATTTGTTTATCAACATACGCTTGCTTTTAGCTGTTTTTGTTATTCTACAAGTTTAACTTTGCATCGCACTGTGAATTTACATATATAGTTTAAATTTAACTTTTGTATTACAGTAAATGTTTAACCTTGCATAACTTTTGTATTACAGTAAATGTTTAACCTTGCATCACGGTGTAAATTTACATGGTATATATTAACTTTGCATGCAGTGTATATTTACATGGTGCTCATCGACATTTTGGCCCATTTTTATTAGGGATTTCCTTAACTTTCCTCGTGATCTAGTATTAGACACTGTAGTCGAGTTTGAACCTCTTTTAACCGTCCGTAAAGAGTATGAGAGTGGACCTTTGAAAACGGCCTAAATATTGCAGTCTCGGTTTCATTGAGACTGTTCATGAACGGTAGTGAATTATGCTTGCTACCGTTCACGCCCCCTAGCTCCGGGTTGAGCAGAACTCAATATTCATAAAATCAATAGTACAGAATTTAACCATCCCGGAGATGGCATGCATATGAAATAAACACTTAAAATAAACCTTTTACCTCTTCGGGTACACTCTGCGTCATCAATACAAACTCCACATAATAACTCTTCATTTCTTAGACCTAAACCATATGTATGCCTTACACCTTTAAACTCGTTTCATGTTCCTTCTAATAACATTACTAGAATATTTAATAACGGCTCAAAAGTTTCAGTTACTCCTTTTAATGAAATACCATATAAAGTCTCCTTTCAGAAATCGATCGTTTAGTTCATTCAAGACGCAGGGTGTTTCCCTCTATTAATAAATGCAATGCTAAGAGGTGCAGTTGTTGCAATTATTTATCTTGCAATTCCACCATTAAATCAGAATGTTTAATGTATATCTAGCTTCAAATGTTGATTGACGTACATCTCACGTCATTTATGTTTTGACTTTAAATGCACCACGTTGCGGTATACAGTATGTTGGACAAACAAAACAGGTCGATCTTCGTGAACATAAATATAATGCAGGTAATCCTAAAAAGTTTAAAAATTACTTGTACCAACACTTTCGTCAGTAAGGTCATATTTTTAGTTACGTTAATGTTCAACCGGTTGAATATATAATTTATGATAATGATGCTGCTAAAAGCTTTAAAATATAAGCTAGACATATTACAGAACTTAAGTGGATGAAAACCTTACAGACACCATATCCACTCGGCCTTAATGACAATATTTATCAACAAGGAAATATTATATTATATATGTAATAGGTCTCATGGTTGTAAGCGTAATGGTAACATCAAACGTAAATCGCGTGTAATTATTTCAGTCGCTGATTTAGATACTATTTTTAGTTTAAAAAGTACTCTATGCTTTCACGACTTACCTCTTTGTAAGTTGATCGACGAGGAAGCAGACACAGTTTTCATTCGTACAGATCCCTTGTATAACACTGCTTCCATAATTCAAAATTACATATAACATGTTCACAATCATGGCGTTTAGTAGATGGTGTCTGTGTAGTTCCGTAACTAGCAAACTAATATTAGAGTGCAGCTGCTAAAGAATTCTTCCCTAATATGTATTTGCTAGTAACAGACCTCGCAAAACTTCATATGTATCTCTGCGTTTCGTTTCGGTAGAGATATGCCATCTGGTGATGTCTATGGAGCGAGCCAGCCCATTGCAAAGTTAAATGGATTGTGGGATCAGCGCAAGCGCAGATTTCCTAATTGAAACCAGGTAATCACACTAACGGCTGTGCACAGCTGCTTAAAAAGAATTCGTACAACCGTTAATGTAAAGAGCATGAGCATGACACGTGACTTTTTAAAAAAATTATAAAAAACTTTAGCAGACTTTTTTTGTATAGTCACGACTGATTGAAATAAGATAGCAAAACATTTTACAAGTAGTATAGGAATGGGAGTTATAGGCAAAGTCCCCAGGGAGGCGTTTGTGAGACGAGTTTTAGATTTTGTTTTCGAGGACTTGGTTTGGCGTTGTTAGACTAGTTCAAAACTAAGTATAGTTGTTTTGCTAGTTGTTCGGCCTGTTATATATCCTTTTTGATCAAAACTAGACATCTCGTTGATTGGCCACACCACCCTGCTAGACTTTAAAAAACACGAGACATTTTTACAAAAGATATACACCTGGCTATGCAAAGTGTTCAACCAACTAAAAACATATTTTAATGGTGATCGATAAAAAATATACCGTGATATAGTGTTTAATTTAGAATTAAAATGTCCTATGGCCATTCTCCAGCTCATGACATCATTACCCATTGGGTTTTAGATATACATTAACGTGCACGTACTTT
>JAWPHD010010716.1:0-90839 GCA_037043455.1 Cyrtodaria siliqua
AAAGGTAGAAGATAGAAAGATAGACAAAATGATAATATGATACGAGTATAGTAAGAAGTATCATGATGGAAAATGATCGTTGCTCAATAACTTGTATTCCTATTTCTCAAATGTCCAAAACGTTCCGTTTGACATTGTGATGGTTCTTAAGTTCTCACTTTGTTCTTAGAGACCGCAATAAATTCTTCAATACCTTTCCTACAATACAAATATTTCAGAAAGCATTCACTATCAGGGAAGATTTAATAATATATATTTATTTCTGTATAGCAAATATTTTGAAAATATACTACTAAAGTTTCAAATAATATACAATCAAGTGATATGAAAACACAACACGGGAATTTCCGCTATATATTGTATGCACAATATGCTGCTTTTAATCGAATGGTACATGGCTACGTAAGACCTTTCCTTTTGGAAAAATACTAAAACAACAAATAATACAGCAAATAGTATTCCTTCAATGTTTCATTATTCACAGAGTACGCGTTTGGCTCAATCATTGAGCAAACTTAGGATGCAACATTGTGCAAACTATTTACGTTAAATACAGTACTGAACTAGCTCAATTTTTCAAAGAGCTACTTCAACATTTATGAAGTTCTTGTTACAAAGTGTAGTGTGAGTAAAACGTCTACAACATCACAGTTGTGTCCTTTCTCTAGTTAACTGCAACTTTCTTTTTAAAAAAGATCTTGGGATTTCTTTGGAATATTATGTGCAATTAAGTGTGCAGTATATACAATATATAGCGGAAATTCCCGTGTTGCGTTTACATATCACTTGATTGTAGTGTTTCTCTTGATTTTACATATTATACAAAACGATACATTCTTTAGATCAAGTATATCAAAAGTAATTTGAAATCTTTACTTTATAAACTTTGTTGTTATTTTGACCAAAATCTCTGGCATATATGACATTCCCAAAAAAGGTGTGTAATTGTTTCAAAGTGCATGTTGCAGGTCACAAGGACATGCATTTACTAGCTTGCATTTGTGTATTAGCTTATTGGAAGGTAAAATTCGCATATAATATTTATACTGAAATGCTCTTAATTTCGTATCTATTGCACATCGAAAAGGTATTTAATAAATTTGTTTCCACTCTAAATTTTCAAATATTTCTTCCTATTAAATCTGATGATTTTTAGATATTTGTGCCATTTTTTGCTATTAGTACCTTATATATGAATATATTAACCTTATTTCCTTCAATAACTTTGTTTATTAAAGATTGCTGTATGTCTTCCATGTTGTTTATTGATTCTATCTTGAGTTTTTTTTTCCAGTCAGGTGGTATACTTGTAATAAGTGAATGGTATTTTAAAACATACACGCAAATATTGTACATTTGTTTGAAATCAGGAAACGTAAACAATCTTTTTTTTTTATAATCATATAATTGTTCAATATATTTCATCCCAGGATTTTCCCCAGGTTTTAAATATGTTAGTTTGCAATTAATTGTAATTGCTAAATTGCTTAATACTATCTCCTTGGAAATGTTACTTGCCAACACTCTATTATTTCCGCGAGAAACGTTCCTTTTATTGTTAAACATTTTACATCTGTAGTATTTAAATTACCTTCAAAACGTAGTTATCCTTCTAAAGTCTTCATAATTTATTTATTTCATATACATATATTTCTTTCCAATGTCCTTAATTTTATTGTCTAAAATTCTCTTTATCCCGCTACATTTTAAAGATTTTAGATAAAACTATTTTTCATGTTAAAACCTCCATTTTCATAGTCTTGTATAATGGTTCCTCTCTTTATCTTATCGGGTTTATTGTACTAAAGAAAACTGAAAACAGCATTATTATTATTGTTTTCATGATATCTTTTTTTGTGTTTCCTGAACTGATTGTGGAGAATGATAAATGACCGTTCCAAGGCGGTAGCCCTATTATCAACGCTTTTGTGTTTGTGATGTCGTTTGCATTTATATTACTTTTGCCTTCTGGTTTGTCTGTTTGCGTGTTTGTTTCTGTGTTTTGTGGTTGACTGTCCTCCTTGAATGCTACTTTCCCTTTCCGATCTTTTTATATTTCTTTTTAGGTAGAGCAAATGTTTTTATTTTTCCTAATAGTAATAACTTGTACTTTCGCCAACTATTAAATCAAGTATAACCTTCTTTTATATTTGGTCTATGTTATATTCATACATTTTCTCTTTGTTAATCGTATGATATAATAGCCTTATGCACTTTTACTACATCGATATAATTACGTTTAACTAAAGACCGACAAGTAAAACGATTGACAATGTATGTATGAAGTTTTAACCGAAACTCTTCTATAAGTTTAAATTTGCAAAAGATCCACGTGACCCATCTATGATAAATGTAGCGTCATCAGCAAATAATGCCTGTTTAAGTTCTAGGTTTGTAATTCGTATACCTTTAATAGTTTCATCCTGGGCGACTAGAATATGTCTTGACTAATACACCTTTAATTGGCAAGTTTAGGTAATTCCAATACCTCTTTGCGGTAATATTATTAATAACCAAAATGATAGTGAGTGCTTGAATAACATGATTAATGGATTTGTACAAATGTTTAGGGACGTCTCGGACCCATTATTTTCTAAATCTATAATTGACCGTGAGTGCGTGCGTTTTTCGGAAACAACCGATAAAAAGCGGCTTGGTTCGACTCGGAATGCGTTGAAGCTAAGCGTATTTACTTATTACTTATGAGTTGAAGAATTGCGGGATAATGAACATTTGAGACATGCTGAACCAAAGGAATTTTGGAAATTATTTTGTCGTAAAAAGAAGGGTACTCGTGGAAAGATGTCCTTAGAGACGTTTTATAAATATTTTTTCCGAATTATCGCAGGATATATCGTCACTTCACAATGATGAGGGCGAAACTTTTTGTGAGGAACACGATTTTAATGAGACATGGGTTTATAATTGAAATAATTTAGAAGTTATTAATGATTTTAACTACCTCGGAACTGTTTTTAACTATACGGGTTCATATAATTTAAATCAAGAGACTTGAGCAGATAAAAGATTAAAAGCGTTGCATATATTAATCGCACATGTAAAAAAATACAATTTTAAAATAAAAAAAAATGTCCAATTATTTGATGCCTTCGTTGGTTCTATATTAAGCTATGAATCAGAAATTTGGGGGTTTACGAAGTCAAAGGAGATCAAACGAATACGTTTGAAATTTTGTAAATACTTGTTAAGAGTTAAAACGTCTACTAGTAATGCCGGTATTTATAGAAACTAGGTAGATACCCATTGTAGATTTTAAGATATTTAAAAATAATAAAGTATTGGAGTAAGGTGGTCGATTCAAAAAACATTTTAATACCAACGTTTTATAAAGGTGCTGTGAGAGATTGTGAAAGAGAAATGATGAATTGGGCCAGCAATGTTAAAACCATTTTAATTGGCTGTGGTTATAATTATGTTTGGAACGACCCAACTTGTATTGATATCAAAACTTTTCATTTGTTGATTAAACAAACACTAATAGATTGTTTTGTTCTAAAATGGAACATTGATGTATTGCCATTGAAATTAAGAACTGCAATGTCGAGGATAAGATTATCCTCCCACAGTCTTAGAATTGAAACTGGCAGATATTCACAAAATAGAAATGATAGACATAAAATATATTGTACATTGTGTAACAGTACCGACTTAAAATATGAATATCATTTTAATTTAATTTGTTCTTTGCACGAAAAACTACGTAAGCTATATGTTAAACAATATTATTACAGACAATGTTTTGTCTTATTTATTTAGCTGATGCAATCTTCAAGCTAGCAAAAGTTTTTAGGATATCTTGGTTTGTTAGGGAAGTATCTAATATTCGCAAAACTGCAATGTATAATGACTAAAAGTGTATGTTTGTCACAAAATAATCACGAGTAGAGCGTATTGGTCGTACATAGCTCTTGTAAGCACCTGTTAGTTACACCCTAAACCATTGTTCAGTTGAAACCAATTCACAATATCCATGATATATTCAGGTAATACGTTAAAGCGTGCACATTTTAAGTGGCCGCCAGAGGGCGTCCGGAAGGGCCGTTTAATAAGTTTAATTTTGTGCTAACGCATATAAAAATATAGGTCTATCTCCTTCAAAAGTCAAAATTGTTTAAGGTCTTTCGTGTAAAATTTAATACTGCGAATTTAGCCACGTATGTCCCGGAATGAACTGGGAAATAATGGTTTGGGCGTAACGTTTTCTATAAATTCTATTGTCTTCTAGTTTTGGCCAGCATTGCTGGATAGTTGCTTTGTTTTGAGCAGAAGTTGGACAGCGAAATTCACAGGCAATATGTGGTCAGTATTTATTTTATTAACTTTTATCGTACATTTGTATTCAGTGGGCGGCGCCATCTTGTTACGACATCCGGCTAGCTTTCATGTTTCGCAAACATTAACTTGAGACTAGCATATGATTGCGATGTTACTATATTAGATGTTATTATTGTAACTGGTCATTAATTGTAAAAGAATATTAATTTGATAACGTTGTATAATAGGTACATTAGTTAACGTTGGCGTATAACTGAGTGATTGTCGTACACGATTGAATTGACAGCATTGTATATTAGGTGCATTAGTTAACAATGAGATGAGTGACTAGTATAAATGTTCGACGCGTATACATGGCGTTGTAGAATATACATCCATTGCTACTCATCATTAGTACAGCTTACATATATTTATTAAATAATGATTTGTTTGGGTAATGATAATTATGCAAGATTGTTATGTTTATCAACCGACATCTAAAACGTATGTATTGTTACAGCCTAATCCATCCAGGTTTGGATATAAGCCTCCCGGAGTGGAGCTAAGCCTTTAGGGTGTGTAAGCCCTTTAGGTGATTCGACACTAGAATCAACGTTTAACGTTACGAGCGGTGAAGACGGTCCCCGTACCTGTGCAACATGGCCAGGTTATAGAATCGACAACCCCCGGGACACGAGGTGGGCCCGTTATCTGTCCTCACTGGAGGAACATCATCCACAACCTCAGCGGAGGTTAATCATTATAGCCTTATAGAAGGCATTTGATGACAATCACCCATTGGATTCGAGCATCATCATATTCATGAGCTCTCGCGCATCACAGCTATCGCGCTAGATCATAATTTCTGAGAACATCAACATTGTTTTAACTTAACAACACTTTAGTGTCGTATATAATCATTCGACACATTCAGTATTTGTTATAATACTAAGAACGTCTTAAACGTTCATGAGAACAGTCTTTCATAGTTCATCTGTGTATTCGCCTGTTTTTGTTTGATAATTGTATATATATTTAACATATTTTAAAAGTTGCATTAAACTTATGTTAATGCATTCACCGTCATTGATTCTTTCCTGAGTTAGCCCCAACCACTAGGGTCATCTTGCGACAATGTTCATCTTCAAATGACATGACATGTAAACTATTAAAACTTAAAATAGTAACATGAAACTATGTAATAGGAATAGTTAAATTATTATAACAGCGTAAAGTGGGCGTCAGAGTGAATGGGTGAGTTGCATGAGTGTATAGTATGTATGAGTTGTGTGTTTGTACTTTTTCATTGTTTAATGTAAAATTTGCTTTGACCAAATTTAATATGTATTTATATGACGAGAAACATTTGTTTAAGTGATAAATAAAGAATATGTTCTGTTCTGTTCTGGTAATATAGTACCTCTCATTGTCTAAGTCTGTAAATCGATAAACAATGAATAGAAAGGTTGATATAAAAAAGATGAACAATTTACCTCGATCATCATAGGTGACCTACCCGGGCATAATTTAGATGTTTTAGCAATGACGTTTTTTGTACTCTATAGTTATATACAGATATATGAATTTTCAAAATATAAGGGATTTTAAAATAAATAAAGCGAATAACTGAAAATGATAAAAAAGGAAAGACAAATACTCAGCTCAAACCCCATAAGAAAATCCAAATTAGCTTTACAGACTTATCTCAATAAGGGAGTACAATCATTCCGAATATAAATGGATTTAATGTCACGAAATCCTGATGCACATGTTTTCTCCTTTATTTAAAACAAATCCAATGAGATTAATTGCGATTTTACCTAGAGCAGCATTCCAATAGTCGCGTTATATTGAACTTGATAACACAATTTTAGAATTAATGTATTTTGGAGTGCTGTATTGTGTCTCTATATGTCAGAGAAACTCACTCAAATTTGATTAATGTAGATTAATATTCGCGATGCCTAAAAGTTGCGTCGACAATTTGTGTTAGTCTGTAGCTAAGAGCAATAGTGTTATGTGTTTCATATTAAGAGTGAAAATTGGTATCTACGATATGCTTCGAACTTTATTTGACATTTAAACATATATAGACTTAAATATAAACCCCGTAATAGAGGGCGAGAACGGTAACTAGTATTTCACAACCAGTCATGAATAGTATCAGTCAAACCGAGAATGAAATTATTTGTTTAAATGTATCATATTTTTCTTTCATACTCATTTTAAAGTGAAAGAAATACAATATTAATAATTTATTTTATATGCTAACTGTAAGCTTGATAAATATGTCAACATTAACATTTATGCTTTATGTTTGCGAAGTGGGGATGCCAATATGGTAAGAGTGAGGTTTGGTGCACCCCTAGAACCTGTCTTACATCCCCAGCGGTCTTTAATACCACTGACCGTTCCAAGGTGGTAGCCCTATTGTCAACTATTGTGTGTGTGTGATATATTATATTGCCTTTTATCCATCTGTATATATAGTTGTTCTTTGTTTATTTGTGTATTTGTGGTTGACTGTCGTCCTTGAATGCTACTTTTCCTGTTCTATGTTTATATCTTTATATACTTTTGTTATGCGCTGATACATATGTATATGATGTACTCCGCATGCATATCAGTCACGTGATTGCGACGCGAATTTTCTGAGATTTGGCGTTAATGATAAAACTGGAGTAAGCGATGAGATTATTTAAAGTAGTGTTCGAGCATGTAAACGAAGAATGCGATAAACAGGAGAATGTGCGCTCTATCAGTTCCACCGCGATATGTAATATTCTGGTAGCAAGAAATCTTTTCCAAGTGTTCTTAATCCTGCATTTAGTGACACGTGACTTTTATTCAAACGGGTACATCAGGGTTTTTGGGGTGTCTATGGCTCCGACTTAAAATGTTTAGAAAATTACAATGTAAATTGATTACATTTGATGTAAATCCTGAAAACCAAGACACAATATTGTCTTTTTCAATAATTCACTTAAAAGTTACAGAGTACAGTGAGATTTTAAAATTGTAAACATCAATAAGCATTACATATTTGAACTGTCATACTATCTACGGATAACACTACCATTAAGCCGATCAGGTTTTCTAAAGAACTGTATTCATATGAAGGAATGACCTTTGTTTGTATGGATCGGGGAAATTTAGATTAGAGGGACCAGCCTTTATAACATGAACAGACAAGAAACAACACGGATCGCAGTCCGTTTGTATTGATGTTCTTATCTGAGCGTACCCCATGCCCCCACCACCACACCGCTATATTATATTAATCATATTACATTCCGCAGTATTGTACCAAGCACAGAATCGTAAACGAGGATATGTGTATACTATTGAGAGAATTGTATTATTATTACAGATACCTACGTCATGCTCCACCTTAATCGTAATTATCATAACAGAACAGAATACAAACATATCGCGTCAAACATATGAAAATATATACAAATACAAAATATGACATGACAGGTGAACACTGTTGAATGTAACAACTGCAGAAATTTCTTGTGACTACTAGCAAAAACATATATGACTTATTTACTTCTTCACGGATATCTGTTTCAGGTACTACCAACTAAATATGGATAGATTGATACCTATACCTATATCACCATTATAGAGGATGAACGAAATAATTAATTAGCAATCATGGTAGTTCTTATATTAAAACATTCTTTAATATACTTTGTCATATGTATCCGAATTATCGATTTGTGTTCCATACAATGTGAAATGAAGCAGGGCTTATATACAAATCTTGATGTAGTAGATATACGTCATACAATAGTGCCGTTTAAACGAGATATGTGAGGAAAGAACCTTCTAAAACAAACATAAGATAGCAATGTGTTTATACTGCGGTTTCAGAAATAACACTGTGTAACGTCAATGTTGTTTCTTATCAGCTTCATGCCACAAAGAGGGTACTACACTGGAATTCCTGCAACAATCATGTTTTACAAGTTCTTTCAACACATCATCAATCAAACTGAATTTAATGAATGGAATAATTGGTTGTACGTCGGTCTTTATTCACTCCAATAATGATGTGTAAGCGGGATATTTCTGTAAATACAGACGGTTTTAGTGAAACCAATCTACGCATTAAGTTGAGAAAGTAACTGTTTACATTATTGCTTTACCTCTGTGGTATAAACAGACCCGTCGATAACGCAAACCACACAGGGTAACATTGTTGATGAAGATGTAACGACTGGGTCTGATGTTTAATTTGAAAGCTTTATAATACGTATGTTAACGTACATCTTTTTATAACCTTCCTTAACACGGCCCTGGTCTTATCAAGGGATACATGTACTTCGGAATGAGCACGAGAAACTCTAAATAAAGGAGCATATCTATATATAATATTCGAACAGGTAATGCAGCATTCACGGACCACGGTCAACCAAAGTATTAAGTCCTCGACTGATAGCTGTATGATAATATTTTTTCGGCACCAGCTACTTAAGCTGGCTTTTGGCCTTGCAGGAGGTGTGTCTGTGTAAGCCTATCAAAACTCGAGTTGAAAGCGATACAGACATTATGAAAGACTACAGTGTTTATTAAACTGAATGCTGATTGGCTAAATTTGTCTGACAAGGCCAAAGGAAACAAGTAGATTTGTTTGTAGAGTATAGTTGTTGATAAATGGTATATCGTTAGGTGATTTGTTACGCTAACTTATAGTCGTCACCGGAACAGATGAAGAATAGAATAGAAATGCTGAAATTGCAAATAAATTATTCTGTTTTCTTGCAAAGTGCGCTAATTTTACTTTTGTTTTAATTCCAACTGTTCAAACAAGCATAAAACATTTATGATCTATTCTCCAAAATAATTTTAAAAAACACAGGTTTTCGAAATATACCAATAAATGTTACATTCTAAAAGAATAACAAACACTAGAAGGGTGTTAATTCGCACAGGCAATCATTTATTCGATTTATTATCAACACAATGGCGATGATTCCGTTTCCTGCTCCTTGAATATTGGAGATCCTGTCAATTCAATTCAAATTCTTTTATTCCAAGATTTTACATGTGTAAAAGAGCAATGGATATAATATATAATGCAAGTTCAACTATAAATGGTAATCGTTATGACAAATAAAGGTGGTAGTACAGCGAGAGAAAATGATGATAGTGCAGAGCAGAACTGATAGTTTTCACAAAATAATCTACAGTCAGATAAGAAGGTATGATGTAAGTTAAGATAGCTATTGTTCATCGGTGTCAGATGGGAGACAACTGAGCATGCATAGACACGTGTATATTTAGGAAATAGAACATCGTTCACTGTGAATTATCGTTTAATATATCAAGGTTTGGAGTTCAATTGTAAACAATAATTTCACTCGCCCTTCGGGCTCGTGAAATTATTGTTTACAATTGAACGACAAACCGTGATATATTATAGATAATTCACCGTAAACGATGTTCTATTTCTATTCTAATACCCCTAAAATGTGAAAATAACGCACACATCTGAAATCTTTTGCATCGCTTTGCTTGCTCTCCTAACGTTGCATACGTTACAATGCGGAATGCGCAATGCGCAACGCTTATTCTCCTAACGTTGCAAAAATTACAGTGATATATCGTTCAATATAACGAGATATTTTAAACAAGGCTATATAGTGCGGGTGTATTAGAATTAAGAAATAGAACATCGTTTACTGTGAATTATCGTTTAATATATCACGGTTTGTCGTTCAATTGTAAACAATAATTACACTCGCCTTTCGAGCTCGTGAAATTATTGTTTACAATTGAACGACAAATCGTGATATATTATAGATAATTCACCGTAAACGATGTTCTATTTCTATTCTAATACACCTAAAATGTGAAAATAACGCACACATCTGAAATCTTTCGCATCGCTTTGCTTGCTCTCCTAACGTTGCATACGTTACAATGCGGAATGCGCAATGCGCAACGCTTATTCTCCTAACGTTGCAAAAATTACAGTGATATATCGTTCAATATAACGAGATATTTTAAACAAGGCTATATAGTGCGGGTGTATTAGAATTAAGAAATAGAACATCGTTTACTGTGAATTATCGTTTAATATATCACGGTTTGTCGTTCAATGGTAAACAATAATTACACTCGCCCTTCGAGCTCGTAAATTATTGTTTACAATTGAACTCCAAACCGTGATATAATATAGATAATTCACCGTAAACGATGTTCTATTTCTATTCTAATACCCCTTAAATGTGAAAATAACGCACACATCTGAAATCTTTCGCATTGCTTTGCTTACTCTCCTAACGTTGCATACGTTACAATGCGTAATGCGCAATGCGCAATGCTTATTCTCCTAACGTTGCAAAAATTACAGTGATATATCGTTCAATATAACGAGATATTTTAAACTAGGCTATATAGTGCGGGTGTATTAGAATTATTTATATATTATGCCGGTCTCCCTCCCTTTAACCATATAGACTATAATACAAATAATAGTAACATATTATGGTTAATATTAAGTAATGCATTTAGATCTATAGATGCATGCAAATCAAAATATAAAAATATACAACGTAGGTTCATTTCTTTACGGCATATATAAGACATACATTTAACTAAGCTACATGAAAATCAGTGTTTGCACGGGACTTCGACGTACTGCCTATAGATATTTCTTCGAACAATGTGTAAACAGTTCAACAGTGATTCAGTGATACTGGAGCTTCTATTTACAGGTAGGAAATTAAGAATCTTACTTCAATGCTTATGTGTTTAACAGTAAGTTATTATATAATTAGTATCACACGGAAAAGTAGCATAGTTCAACATGCGCCTTATTATATTGCACAACATGTACACAGGTGGAGATATAACAGGTAGGGATAACCCCAGTATCTATACCTTGACACATAATACGAAAACGAAACCTGTGAAAAGGTATTGTCGGGGTTCTTATGTCTTGTGTATAACAATATAGTATTACAAAACACACACAATACAGTTAAACATTCATAATGGAAAGAAAGTCATTGTCTTTGTATTGGCGTCATTTAGTTTATGTACTATTGACAGTTCTAGAACTTCGTAATTTTACAAAATACACATGATTACAATATACATGTAATATAAACAAAAATAGGATAAAACTGCTTTATTGTGTATTATAAATCGATACACAATTATACATTTTTCAGAATAACGTCAATGAAATTGCATAATTTTATTAAAGCTATCTTGTTATTTGTGCTCATAAGTTGTTGGAATTTTAATATATTTGGACGTGTATAGTAATACGGTTTTAAATACTTTTTCCTTTGTTCTATACAATTATTACAGGTCAGAATGTAGTGAAATTCATCCCCTATATCTTGAGTGTTACATACTATGCAAACTCTTTCGTTAATTGGTTTGCTATTCCATCTACCTGTTTCGACAGGAAGTCTATGATTTCTTGTACGGAATTTCATAAATTGCCTGCATTGATAAGTTGGTAAAATGGATATATATTTACATTTTTCAAAGTTTGATTAAAAAGATCTGTAAATATATCTTGAGTGTTACATACTATGCAAACTCTTTCGTTAATTGGTTTGCTATTCCATCTACCTGTTTCGACAGGAAGTCTATGATTTCTTGTACGGAATTTCATAAATTGCCTGCATTGATAAGTTGGTAAAATGGATATATATTTACATTTTTCAAAGTTTGATTAAAAAGATCTGTAAATGTTACTTGAGGATGATATATCAAGTGTTGATATCCATTTTTGTATATAAAGGTCTTTAAGTTTTTGGTTTGCTGATTTAACCAGCCAGTTTCCGTTAGTGAAACTTTGCGAGTACCATATTCCCGAAAAACCTAATGTACAAAGTAGGTTTTTTATATTATTTATCCATGTTGACTTTATCTGTTTTGCGTCTGTTAACGCTAGGACGACAGAATATGTTAAAGAAGATAACTTATTGTCGTCACAATCTCGTCAAATGTACCTTATATTATATGAATTGAATACAGAGCTATAAAGCTCTCCTCAGAGCTAAAAGTTGAAACACTGCGTGTTTAAACACTGTAGCTCTTGTTTTCACTGTTTATGGTCCGGTACTCATCACAGCCTATGTCCATCCTTCTTAGAACGGTACTACAAAATAACTTAAAATAACAATTGTTAATAACAATTCTTTGAATAATGTCTCACTGTACAATATCGCACTGTTATTACATAATTCATCATGATATATAATAATATGGTTTTACTTGAAAAATATGTTTCCGCTGTACTTCAGCCATATTTAACCCGTCGGTGCCGTTAAGCATTGTCTATGGTAATTCTACGATTATTTTACCTTTATATTAAAGTTCTTAATGACGTAGATGGATGGGTGGGTAGGAAAAGCGAATTGACTGTTTGCCTGTCGGATTCGAATGACAGAAAAACTTTTCTGTTAAGTACACGTCAGCGTATATTCGCTTTGCACATGCGAACGAATATAGCGCCCTCTAGGAACCGTTTGAAACCTGTATGAACAGGTTCAATGTAACTCGTCGAACTTTAAATAATTAAAGAGACACTTCATAAATTATTTTATGTTTTAATTCGCTCTGTTCAAACAAACACAAAACATTTATGATCTATTTACCAAAATAATTTTAAAAAACCTCAGGTGTTCAAATTATACCAATAAATGTTACGTTCTAAAAGAATAACAAACACTCGAAGAGTGTTAATTGGCACAGGCGAACATGTATTCGAATTTTAAAAGAGCGGGTACATTATCTAGAAACGCTTAAAATTCCCAAATTTAGAGCAATTATTATTTTTGTGTATTCGCCTTCCATCCCACATGCCTTGATTTGCTACAGGGTCTTCAATAATTAAACCAAAACTTAGATTTGTCTAAGCCGATCACAGATAAAAAAAATAAATCGATACAGTATAACATAAGTACTTTGCGCTTCGACCCGACGCCGGATCCAAAAGAAATGGTTTGTGTCCGCCCGACGCCGGATCGATACAATACAAAATAAATACATTCTACATCGGCCTGACGCTGGATCCATAAAATGACAAAATAATGACTGTGACCGCCCGACACCTTCTTGATACAGTGCAAAAAAAAATACAAGATACTTCACCCGACGTCGGATCCAAAAAACGACAATATAGTGGCTGTGTCTGCACGACACCGGATCGATACAATACAAAACAAATACAATCTACGTCGGCCTGAAGCCGTAACCATAAAAAGACAATATAGTGATTGTGTCCGCCCGACACCAGATCAGTGCGATACAACAAAATCCGAGACCGGATCAATACAATTCGATACAATACAAAATAAATACACTCTGCGTCGGCCCTACGCCGGATACATAAAACGACAAATAAATACATTCTGCATTCATCCGTAAAACGACAATATAGTGACTGTGTCTGCCCGACACCGGATCGATACAATTCAATACAATACAAAATAATGTTTGTACCCGCCCGACACCGGATCGATACAATACAAAATAAATACATTCTGCGTCGGCCTGACGCCGGATCCATGAAACCATAAATAAATACATTCTGCATTCATCCATAAAACGGCAATATAGTGACTGTGTCCGCCAGACACCGGATCGATACAATTCGATACAATACAAAATAAGTACACTCTGCGTCGGCCTGACACCGATCCACAAAACGAAGCTATAGTGAATGTGTCCGCATCATTTATGTGTAAGAAGCTATGTAAGAATTGACCAAAACAACACAGAAATATGGTAAAACAAAATAAAAATAAATAAAAAATTAGATTGGGGGGTGGGTGGGGGAGGGGGTTGGGGGAAAAGATAGCTATGTGTAAGATTTGACAAAAACAACACAGAAATATATTTAAAAAAACGAGTTTAGAGTGTGTGTGGGTGTAGTTTGTGGTGTGTGGGAGGGGGGGTGGGGGTGGAGGGGATCGACCAAAAAAAAGACAATATAGTGAATGTGTCCGCCCGACACCGGATCGATACAAAACAAAATCAATTCATTCTGCGTCGGCCTGACGCCGGATCCATAAAACGACAACAACAAAAAAAATAGTGTCTGTCACCCGACATCGGATCGAAATAATTCGATACAATACAAAATAAATACACTCTGCGTAGGCCTGACGCCGATCCATAAAACGACACTATAGTACCTTTGTCCGCCCGACACCGAATCGATACAATACCATCTAAATACACTATGCGTCGGCCTGATGCCGGATCCATAAAACGTCACTATATTAACTGTGTCGGCGGATCGATACAAAACAAAATAAATACATTCTGCGCCGGTCTGACGCCGGATCCATACAATAATAATTATAGTGATTGTGCCCGCACGACACCGGATCGATACAATACAAAATAAATACATTATACGTCGGCCTGACGCCGTATCCGTAAACTGACAGTATAGTGACTGTGTCCGGCGCCCGACACTGGGTCGATACAATACCAAATAAAAGCATTCTGCGTCGGCCTGATGCCGGAGCCATAAAATGACAAAAATTGTAATGGTGTCCGCCCGACACCGGATCGATACAATGCAACATAAATATGGTCTGCGTCGGTCTGACGCCGGATCCATAAAATGACAAAATAGTAATTATTCTGGAGCAGTTTTTGATAATACGGAATACGTAATATATTTAACCGACTTGTTCTTTAGCAAAAAACCATACGCATTAATCGCTAGTTTTGCTGCTTAAATTTCTCTGAAATTAGATTTTTTATTTAGTTTAAGGCGTTTACTTCTGACCATGCTTTGTTGAAGATTGTTGCTATCATCTGAATAAACTATAGTCTGGCAGAATATTAATTATCAAATCAAGAGTCAGTAGCAGGTCTTGAACTGTCTTCTCTGGTATGGAAACGTTAAATTCAATACTTTCCAAGCAAAGACCAACCCATGTCAGACTGTTTACATGATTCCATAATTATTTATTATAATTGACAAAACCTGCTTTCTCTAGACTATTCTTTACAAAAACAGAATATATCATGCATGCTGCCTTATCGCTGATAGTAGTCCCCAACCCATCGTCAAGAAACATTACACATTTTAAACATTTCTCTCTCCAGTTTAATCGCCTCCCTTAAACGGACACACAGCAAACTTGAAATTGTTGTGAAGCTTTTAATCAGTACCTTGATTTATTTACCCAGTTATTAGAATAAGAAACTGCCGGCTCGAAAAAGGGGATTTTATAGCTATTTCGTAATGCATCTATAAAGCCCAGAGTAGCTCCTATTCTTTCACAAACCTCTAAGTTTTGCTGCCCTAGACTACCTTTAACTGTATTTGTAACATTTCCGTTATTCTGAAATAAATTGATTTCCTGAATTTCAAAATATTCTGAATAATAGTTTAATAATGTCGTATCTGTACTGTTCGTCGTTCGAAGTATTAAAAAAGTACTTATCAATTATTGTTGTATCTGTTCCTTGCACTGGTGTCCTACTCTCTTTAAATTGCGACAGCCCTGAGGCAGTGGCGGGCCTCCGACAAAACCTCCTGCAGTGTCCTCTGTTACCAGACCCAAAGCATGTATCGAGTTCGATTGCTGTTCTTGGCCGACGAAATGACCTAGTCTGTTTGTTGTTTACTTGTTGTATGAGCGGCCCGCCGCACGCTGGAATGTTGACGTGAAACAATCCGGGGCCGTGAAAACGCCCTCTGGACTGTTTTCATGTCTCTGTTTGCATTCCTGGCTCCTCCGCTGACTCCGTATGTTAAAGACAGCCCGAATTCTAACTAGTTTTAAGAACTTCTGGATGTAGCGACTTTACTGTTTGCCTGTCGGATTCGAATGACAGAAAAGCTTTTCTGTTCAGTACACGTCAGCGTATCACGTGCGAACAAGTATATAGCGCTCTCTAGGAACCGGTTGAAACCTGTATGAACAGGTTCAATGTAACTCGTCGAACTTTAAATAATTAAAGAGGCACTTTCATAAATGGTAATGAAACAAATTACATATCGCCGTGATTTCCTAGTCACACGATTTTTCAAGGTGCCCGGATCTTCTTTTCTGAAACCACAAGGGCTCCAGCTTTGATATTTATGAAGCATCGTGTAGTGGTCATTAACAAAGAAATATAAAAAGATCGGAAAGGGAAAGTAGCATTCAAGGAGGACAGTCAACCACAAAACACAGAAACAAACACGCAAACAGACAAACAAAAAGGCAAAAGTAATATAAATGCAAACGACGTCACAAACACAAAATGGTTGACAATAGGGCTACCGCCTTGGAACGGTCAGTGGCAAAGTAGGCCACTGGGGGGTTTAAACCGGTTCTAGGGTGCAACACACTTACCCTACTGTCATCCCATTAAAACAAGCATCAATAGGCAATATAAGTCAAACACAAATATGCTCGTGCAAATATAATACAATAAATCAATAGCCTAGAAAGCCACAATGGAGGTACTCATTGACTTGGCAGAAGCCAGAGCAACAAGAGAATAAACCATTAAAGGCACGACAATAAAAATCAGAGACAAACATCAAACGCCACAGTCTCAATGTGCGTTAGGTAGGCGTCATCATAGCGTCCACAGCCTGTCCGGTCATCGTACAATTAAAGAGGAAAACATAGTGGCGAACTGTAAAAGGGTCCACGACCAAGCACGCATTAGGTTGCAAAATGATAGGGTCATAACCTCTTTTGATAAACTTTTTAACAAGTTTACCAAAGATAGTATGAACATGATCATGACCAAGAATCTTACGAAGTTCATAAATCACATCACCATAGAAGTCAGGTTGTCCTTGTCGCAGAAGAGTCCTTAAATTACTTTTATATTTGGAAAGAAGATCAGGGCTACGATAATAAAATTTTGCAAAGGTTTTACGAAGTTTATGGTAACGGTAACCCTGATTGAGTAGCTTTTTAGTTATACAAAGATTACGAATATTAAAGTCCTCAACTCGAGTAGAAGCTCTTGAAAAACGAATAAGTTGAGACACATACACCCCATAAGACATTTCTCGGGGAACATTCTCATCCAAGTGGGGATAATTAACAAAGTAAAAATTAAAATCATCTCTCTTCTCATAGATTTGGCTAATCATTTCACCATTTTTAATCGAAAGATCTAAATCAAGAAAAGAAGTATTATTATCAGATATATTAGCTTTGTTAAGCTGAAATTCTTTAGGATAAATATCATTAACCATAGTTGGAAAAAAGAAAGGGTTGTCAATGTTCAATATGTCATCCAGATACCGAGAGGTGTCATTAAATGCTTCAATAACATCTGCGTGGGTATCTGGTGAAAGACTCAACATGAACTCTCTTTCATAGCAAAATACAAACAAATCTGCGACAAGTGGTGCACAGTTCGTACCCATATGGATACCAACAATTTGTTTATAAACGGTGGTTCCATACCTGACGAAACATTATCTAATAAGAAGATGAGTGCTTCACAAACGTCATAGCAAGTTCACATAGTATAATTGTCTAAACTATCGTTAGTAAAAAACGCTTTAATATTATTACATGCCAAAAACGTAGTATTTTCTCTAGCAAATGTGAATAAGAGAAATTAGTTTGTCTTTAATAATGTGATGCGGTAAGGTTGTATATAGAGTAGAGAAATCATATGTGCTTACTGATGAAACTTGATATTTATTGAAAATTGTATCAAGAATGTCTCCTGAATTTTTTATAGACCAAAATAAATTAATCCCAGAGTTTTCATAAGTTTTATTACAATAAAGTTTAACGTGATCTTTAACGGCAGTAAGACAAGAAGTTAAAAGTTTGGAGATGTTTGTTGTGGTCCAGGCACTAGAATTCGAAATAAAGCGAGCCTTATACGGATTTTTATGTAATTTAGGAATCCAGTACATAGCAGGCAGTTTATTTTGCTGATCGTTTACACCAGCCTTGAAAGTAGTGCAATGAGTGATATGTTCGGAAACAAAATCATTCTCAGTAGAATTAACTGGAGTATACGAATTGGTGCTGCCGAGTTCCAGAGATAAAACATTGACGTAATGTAGGCGTCAAACAATAATTATATTATTAGCTGCTTTAAAGTTGTCCAAATGGTGATCCTGGGGTCAGAATAAGACCCTCACCGGGGTTCAAAAGTTTTGCATAGAAATATTAGGAAATACATTTGAAAATCTTCTTTTTGAAACCACAACGTAAGAGCTTTGACATTTTGCATGTAACATCATCTAACAGAGTACACTTTGCCAGTAGATCGATTCTCCCATGACGGCCTCTTGCTTTCAGGGTTATGGACCTTTGCATATTTTAACACTTGGCCTTGCGTAATGGAGGGCACTAACTTGTTTTGTTCATATTCCACACAATGGCACTGCCGTGTCAAATTTAATCGGAAAACCGATAGAAAACGTTACATTGCTCTACTCTCTACCTTACATTTCGCTATTAAACTTATTTCACTTCATGACCATCATCACTTATACATTGACCTTCCCCAAACGCGCCGACTATCTTTTTTAAAGATATTTCTAGTTAGATAATATTTGTGTCTTGCGATAAAGACGTCGTGTTTGTTACGTCGTATATAAAATAAGATTCTATTGACAATAAATAGTAATATATTGTACCAACGATGACAATCCACGCTCTCTTCCTACAGACGATAGAGGAAGTCAGATCTTGGACTTGGCTTAGCACACTTACGTCTCCACGCTCTCTTCTTACAGACGATAGAAGAAGTCAGAGCCTGGGCTTGGCTTAGCCCACTGCCGTCTCCAAGCTCTCTTCTTACAGACGATAGAGGAAGTCAGGGCCTGGACTTTTTGGCTTAGCACACGCCATCTCCACGCTCTCTTCCTACAGACGATAGAGGAAGTCAGAGTCTGGGCTTGGCTTAGCACACTGCCATCTCCACGCTCTCTTCCTACACACGATAGAGGAAGTCAGAGTATGGGCTTGGCTTAGCACACTGCCGTCTCCACGCTCTCTTCTACAGACGATAAAGGATGTCAGAGTCTGGGTTTGGCTTAGCACACTGCCGTCTCTCTCTACAAACAGACGATAGAGGAAGTCAGAGTCTGGGCTTGGCTTAGCACACTGCCGTCTCCACGCTCTCTTCCTACAGACGATAGAGGAAGTCAGAGCCTGGGCTTGGCTTAGCATACTGCCGTATCCACGCTCTCTTCCTACAGAAGATAGAGCATTGTTATAATATATATATCCATGTTCTAAGGTTCACCAACCTCTTACCGTATTTCATCCCATTAAAACGGAACAGAGTAAATAAATAAATCCCCGACAGGCTATATCCTCTTATACATAAGGCGGCAGTAACAGGCAATATCAGTAAAACACAAAGATGATCACGTATATCAGAATATTAATATAAAAATCAGAAAACGCCAAAAGGCAAGTACTCATTGACTTTGCAAAAGCAACAAAAGAATAACCCAGTTGTATGGGTCTAGATTTATAGCAGTACCTTGTGTGTATCAGTTATTGTTTGGAAAATGTCGGTACTAGTACATTACCGTTACTGGTTAATGTCGTATACTAACACTACGTTTATCATATCAATTTTATTAACCATATATACTTATATTATATGTATAAATGCATATTTAATATTTATGTTATAGTCTCCCTATGTTCATGATTTACTTTTAATTAAAAAAGGAATAAGGAAATAAAAATAACATTTCCTTTTTCCTTTTCGGAGAAGGAAATATGTCGATTACTCATTGTCTATTTGTTCGTAAAATGGTTTCATTTTAGCACAGCGCTGTTGATTTAGTTATATCCGTTATTATAATAACTAAACACAATTTGCAGGACAAACTTGATATTAATCAATCGAATAATGTAATTATACTCAGTTTTTTTACTGCCAAACTGGAAAAGGGATGTAGTCGATAATCAACGGAAATGTGAGCGAATGAATCAAACTAGTTTAAAAACAGAACATTTAATGTCCGGTAATGCATGTGCGTGTAATAAAAAACTAACTGAATAGCTATAAAGCATGTTCTATTTCAGTATAATGTTTCAACCAAATTCGTATGCGCGGACATGTGTAGAACCGGAACCGGTGTCATGGTGTAATTTTATTTCCGGCAATATAAAATGAAATTGTTTGGAATCTTCAACGACTACATTCAATTTTATCAGTCAATCAAATTTATGTTTATTATTCAGTATAACTAGACGGCCGCCCATAATTGTTAAATCGATATGACGGCGTGTTCAGAAATGAACTCAAGTGCAGACTCATTTGCACTCTTTTATGTTATACTCATTCAAAATGCGTGTACAGAAACGCTGCCTTGGCAATCACTCTTGAAAACTCGACCAATCCCGTCATTCATTCTGGATCATGCCTCGTGTGTATATCAACGCTTCGGTATGTTGAAAACCTTGACATTCTGTTAGTCGGAAGGTATCGGCACAGAACATAGTGCACTGTTGCTTGACTGTTAGTATATAAACAAGATGGCCTTTGCCATACGTATTGACTACGAATTGCGTTCCATGTGTGTTATTTGCAATACAGAACTGCTTTCGTGTAAATAAACTACAGATAAAATTGCAACACTGTCAAATTGACGATAACCATTTGTTCTGAAGGGAATCTGATGCGCGTCATTCTAGTATGACGTAATAATATGGAAACCTTACATATACATTCGAGTTATGCTTCCAAGAAGTGTACGAGATGTTGGGAATGCCTTGGCAATCGAACGTTGACAAATGACATCACTATTTATATGCAAATTGCCAATCAGATATTCATTGATCATGTTGAAAATAGAAACTATACACTGGCAAATATAGGGCTGTTGGCCACATTTAAATAACAATACTGTTTTGTAAACAGTCAACGTTTGTATAGTGGATATGTGAAATAGGAGAGTGTGTTGGGGTTATGTTGCATGGGGGTGGTGTCTAAGCTTGTTTTAAGGTTTATATCCTTTTATGTAATCCCATTGAAATTGCATTTGAAAAATATAAAAACTAGAAGTCAAATAAACTTCAATGTTTTTGTCGGACACTTTTAGTATAATAGTTGTACACATTTTTCTAGGCAGTGTTACCCTTGAATTATAAATACATACTTGATAAATATGTAAATTAGTTAATACCACATGACCTTGAGTATGACATAAGCTAAGTATGGATCAATTTATACTTTATCAAGTCAGTATT
Organism: Cyrtodaria siliqua; assembly: GCA_037043455.1. Classification (NCBI taxonomy): domain Eukaryota; kingdom Metazoa; phylum Mollusca; class Bivalvia; order Adapedonta; family Hiatellidae; genus Cyrtodaria; species Cyrtodaria siliqua. Next base: position 21,462 of record JAWPHD010010716.1, read on the forward strand.
TATTATTCAAGAATAAAACAGTCTAGATATAAGTGTAGATATATTAAACTGCAAGTTACATGTAAAAGTATGCAGGATTATTTGAGTTCTAGTTTTGTTCTTCTGCTAATGCACTTTCAATAGGATACCACGAAAGGGGACGTAATCCTTAGTTGTTGACAACCAACATCAAACAAACAGAAACATTTTAAAAAACATGTTCAGTACATTGTCTAGGACTAACCCCATACTTTTATAGGTGTATTTTGTCAGTTCTTTCAACGTTTATGGGAGGTGAGTAAATCATTTTCAAAAGGTACACACACTAGTGATTTTACGTATCGGTAATGCATTTACGTGATTGTAATGTATTTACGTGTTTGTATTGTATTTACGTATCTGTATTTAGGGATTAGCTTGGTTTGCTTTAGCCTGCATTTACCAGCTGAAACAACGCATTGTAAACATTTAGATTCGCTTAATTTAGAGATGTTATTTTACGATAATTCAAAGTCAATCACTTGTTAAGTCTAATCAAATGTTTATATCTGTTTTCTATTTATATTATTGTAACTGAGTGGTATAATACAAAACTAATATATTATGACGAATATCTGTCTGGATAGGTTATCCATGCCATAAATTAACTGAAACCCGCAAGACGTGTGTGGGGAAATAATGGAATAACAAAACAATTTATAATAATAATACAAGCACATTCTGAAATATTAGAACTGTCATTATCCGAACAAAATAAGACAACGCACAGACATGCTTAGCTTATTAAACGGTTTTAGGGCGAAATACATATATATAATACCGTTAACATTAATATGAAAACACTTTAATAGATAATAGCTTCGAGAAAGCGAAATACGTCGGATTAGACTGCATATCTCGTGAGAAATAAACTGTTAATGAGCTCAATCTTGGTTTAAAAAAAATATCGTTAGTCATTTGAACATCTTCTGCATCAGACTGATTTACGAAAATTCAATTTACAACACACAGGGTACATGTCGTTTACAAGACTCGGGGTCAAATCGTCTTTGAACAATATAACACATATTTCACCTTATTCATACTTACACCCATTTCTAATCGTATCGGTGTGAAACTCCAGTAATTGAGAGTAGAACGACACCAGCCAATGTTCAATCTCATTAAAATCAGACCCTTTATCACGATACGATACGATGGGTATATTTTGGCAGATCTGGACACTGTTCTTGTAGATATTGATAGGCAATCATGAAATCTCTCGAAACCTCGAAACAGAAATTGATTTCATTTGCTTTTTACCAAGAAAACGACATTTGTCCCATAATCACTATGATAAGCCAACACCTACCTTTGTACGTTTATCTCATCCGCCATTTTGGTGTGTCCATGCCGATTCCTAAAATCAAGCCAAGCCGGTGCACGATCACGACAGTGTATCCATTTTAGGAAAATGGTACTGTCGTTTTCTTTTAAAACGTATTAATTAATTAATTAATTAATTTGAAGTCATGAACTACTTGCATTTAAACAAATTGGTTAGTCTGAACGTGTTCCTTTTACTCATATTTTTTTTAATATTATGGGTAAAAAATGAGAACCCTGTCTTCACCACCCTTTCTGTTGTATTTTGTCTTTTTCATTGTATAATTAATTAAATATTTCTCCTTGTTTGTAGTACAGTGCGAACCTACGATGCCTTTGCTTTTGGACACTGTGGTTTCTATAGGACCCTACATCATCCTAACTGCAGTCAAACATTATCTACAGCACTGATGCGTGCTTCATATACATTAATAATATTAAGCACCTTCATTTTCTAAATAAAAAATCCCGTATCGCTCATAGCGTTTTTTCTATTCCGATTCACTATATAGTTAAATATTAATCATGACGTAGACGAAAAACAAAATTCCTAAATTGCATAAACAGTCTTATAAAGCCCGCTTTATTTCGATTTCTAGTGCCTGCACCACTACAAACATCTCCAAGCTTTGAACTTATTGTCTTACTGTCGTTAAAATCACGTTAAATAATATTGTGCTAAAGCTTATGACATTAAGTCTGGGTATAATTTTTATTGTTCAATCGAAATTCAGGAGTACGTCTTTGCAAATTTGCAATAAACGTCAAGTTTAATCTATAAGTGCGTATGACTTCTCAACACTATATACAACATTACCACATCACCTTACCGAAGACATGCTTGCATTCAAACAACTTTCGCGAGAGACAATCTACAATTTTGGCCTGTAACAATATATTAAATGTGCATTTAAGTTAAATTAAGCCGTATCTTACCATAGTTACTATTGTTAATTAAAATGATTGGTCTAAAAATATCAACGACTCAGCTGTTTCTTGTTGCTTAATCATTGTTATTAATCTGAGATGTATATTTCTACCAGTTGAACGTATAATTCAAATAACGTGTACTATGACTACAAGAGAAAAATGTGTCACAGTTGTATAGACGAATTACTATTAATGAGTTACATGTATACACCAAAAATTAGCCGAGTCGTTTAGTTTACTAGACCAAATTATTTCACTAACAATACTAAAACCGTACGAAACACTGGACCTAGTTTGGTGCATATATACATTATATAACTATAGGAGTCAATAAAAGGGTTAAATTTAATACAAATGAACCGAGAATATCACATTCAAACACGTAAAATGTGTAACATCATTGTTAATAGAGACCTTTCAATGTTATGAAAGGCCATAACGATCAAACATCTGAAATAATATTCACATAATATGAAACTTAAACACACTATGACGGTTTTACTCATTTTTTGATTGATATCCATAATTCTTCTAAATCACCTCAAGTCCATATAAATACTATTTGACACTTAATGCGGTTTTAAAATTTATCTTAGTTATCAATAATTGAACGTTCTTTTGCCCCCAGACGAATATCACTCAAATGGTTTCAATTACGAACTAACAGGCATTGAACCCAATCAGACAATGTTTATGTGTTTGAGAAAACGAGTCTATATATCAAAATGAAACAGAATTAAGAGGAAGTTTTGAGAAAACAATTGATCTAAATATTTATATCAGGACCTTATGTTTCGATAATTTTTTATAATAATGTCTGGGTGAAAGCAGAGATAAAAGAGTATGAGAGTGGACCTTTGGAAACGACCGAACACGAAACATACGAAATATTGCAGTCTCGGTTTGATTGAGACTGCTCATGAACGGTAGTGAAATATGCTAGCTACCGCTCACGCCCTCTAGCTCCGGGTTGAGCAAAACTCAATATTCATAAAATCAATAGTTTATAGTTTTAACCATCCCGAGGATGGCATGCATATGGCGGCGGACGTCGAACAGGAAATGTAGCATTCACTGACAACAGTCAAAAGTGTTTTTTATTTCCTAGGCCATAGCACCATTGACAACTCATTAATGTATTTGATATGTTTCTTTCCTTTGACAAATGATACATGATTATTATCTTCCATGTAGGCGTGGCTCCTGCCTAACAGCCAATGCGTCTCAATATTACAATGGATATTTCACTTTCTGAAAATACATTGACGGTCACTCTTGAACTGCATTTATTATTATCATGCACACAATAACGAAACCAATGTGAATATTAACGTAGATATACAAGTCGAACAGGAAATGTGGCATTCGAAGACCACAGTCAACCACAAACACGCTTAGAAACAAACAATAAATTACACAGATGTATTAAACGCAAGATATGACATCACAAATGTAAAACGCAATATATGACATCACAAATGTAAAAGGGTTGACAATAGGGATACTGCCTTGATACGGTCAGTGACAAAAAGGGAAGCTGGGCGTTTACACCAGATTCTAGGGTGCAGCAAACCTCACTCTTACCCTATTATCAGCTCAATAAAACGGGACAGTGTACATAAAGTATGCTCTCGAGATTATATTCTCTAACAAACAAGGCATCGTTAATGGGCAATATACGTATAATACAGAAATGATCAGGTCTATATAATATAAAAAGGCGTAGGAAGACACAAAGCAAGTACTTAATGAATTGGCAGAAGCAGAGCAACAAGAGAACAAACCGTTATTTGTACGACAAGACAAGATTTAACCGTCCGATGAGGATTTAGTTAGGCGTCATCATAGGCTCCACAAACTAAAGCAAATACTAGTCGAAAGCGAAAAAAAGACAATTTCTACATAAATATAGGTCGTAACATTTTCCCTTACCACTTCGAGTTAGACAAAAACAGATAACCGGACATAGCCGGCTTCGAGATTCTCTACTGTAATATTCCATTGCTTTACTCTGAATGTCACAATCCTTATACTAAAAGTAGATACAATAATTTGAGCTGGAAAAGTAGATTCAATTACGACAGTCAACCACAAACCAACAAAGAACAACTATGTATAAAGATGAATAAAAGGCAAGGTTAGACTCAAAAACAAACAAGAGTTGACAATAGAGCTGCAGCCTCGGAACGGTCAGTGGCAAGAAAAGCCGGTGTGGGTTTAAACCAGGTTCTAGGATGCACCAACATGAAATATAGAGTCCTATAGAAACCACAGCGTCCAAACGCAATGGCATTGTAAGTCCGCACTGTATTACAAACAAGGAGAAATAGTTAATTAAATATACAATGAAAAATACAAAATACAACAGAAATGGTGGCGAAGACAGGCCCTATTGTCAACCCTTTTCTGTTTGTGATGTCGTTTGTATTTATTATTATTTTTGCCTTTTTGTTTGTCTGTTTGCGTGTTTGTTTCTGTGTTTTGTGGTTGACTGTCCTCCTTGAATGCTACTTTCCCTGTCCGATCTTTTTATATTTCTTTTTACCGACTTGGAATGTCAGTGGGCAGTAACGCTTACACGTTAGCTTGACTCAATTTTATGTGTACAAAATCCTCGCTATTTCATGTATCCTGTATTCAGCGACCAAACAGATAAGACAGTGTAAACAAAACTACATCCCATCAAAAGAAATGCTCTACCGATAAAGTCCACATTCAGAAAAACTAACAAAGGAAACACTAAGCTGTTTTTGTAAAACTATATCAAATACAAAATAAGAAACATCTCAGGATGTATCCAGAATTGTACTGAACAACCACAGCAGTAACAGCTAAAGAAAAAAACAATATAGGGTACGACAGGAAAACCCTCATGCACCTAACTCCATATATGGAGTTTCAGTAGGTGCAATCATAGAGTCATAAACCTCAGTCTTACCCTATTGTAATTCCACTAAACGGGACAGTGTAAATAACGATATCCCCGTAAATTGTATTATTAATAAGGCTTCTGTGGACCCTATGATGACGCCAACCTAAAGCCCATTGGAACGTTGGCGTTTGATGTTTGTCTATGAGATTTCCTGTCGTGCCCTTATTGGTTTATTCTCTTGTTGCTCTGACTTCTGCCAAGTCAATGAGTACCTTCATTGTGGCTTTCTAGGCTATTGTTTTTTTGTATTATATTTACACGAGCATATTTGTGTTTTACTTATATTGCCTATTGATGCTGCCTTGTTGGTTAGAGATTAGATCATGGCGGGGATTTCTCTATTTACACTGTCCTGTTTTTAATGGGATGACAGTAGGGTAAGTGTGAGGTTTGGTGCTCCCTAGAACCGATTTAACCCCCCAGTGGCCTTTGTTGCCACTGACCGTTCCAAGGCGGTAGCCCTATTGTCAACCCTTTTGTGTTTGTGATGTCGTTTGCACGTTTTATTACTTTTGCCTTCTCGTTTGTCTGTTTGCGTGTTTTATTTTTGTGTTTTGTGGTTGACTGTCGTCCTTGAATGCTGCTTTCCCTGTCTGATATTTGTATCTTTCGTCATAAGAGACAAGTAACATCCTAGTCCAATCATTGACGTTGTATACTTAGATTCTCTTTTAGTAATGTTGTTCATAGGCTTGCAATGTTTCGTGATAATATCGCTTTGTAATTTAGTATGTTTTATTTTCATTAGACATTCATGCATACATGTCACTCAATCTTTCCTGATAATTAAAACTATCTAGTAATGGATAATGAATATATTTCCACAATCATAAAATAGCCATAAATTAATTGGGAAAGTTTTCTCTCTCTAAACATTGCTAGTTTGTCATCTAAGTCAACATTACGAATTAGAATTACTCAAGTAAGGAAATGTCATAGAGATGTTTTATTTCTTTGCTATGGCCTATGTTGGTCAAATACTTGTTAATTGGATTTTCACCCGAAGCATCGCTCAGTTACTGAAACCTAAGAGTTGAGAATCAAATACCACTGAGAACAGTTTCCCTAAAGACAGTTTTTGTATCTAAATTGAGCAACTTCTTCTAGTACGTCAAAGCATATAACAATTCATTTATTGCTTGAGGACTACAGAGCCAAAACAATCTGACTTTGTTAACGACGTGTAGTACTGGACCTGATGAACCAACCAGATTTAACATAAAAAAACTCCAATTATTTGGAGGAAAAACAATTAGCTCTAGTGTTTTTGACATACGCAACAGCTTGTTTTATTGCTTTTTGTTTTAAGATTATACGAAGTCGGAAATACTTTTCACTTAAACAAATTCAGTATTAAGGATTTGTATACGTCAATGATTTGTATACGTCAACAGGGTACACAAATAATTGAATGTCTGAGAGAATATTCAATAATTCCTCTGAGCCGGTATTATATATTTTAATTATAACCCTTGGCATCGTACAATAGTGAGAATTTCTCATATAAATTGCTTATATTCTAATGATTGCCTTTCATTAGCACGGAAACAATGTTGCGTTAGCATTTTAAATTGGTGATGTACTTGCTGGCGAGCTCTGAAAAAAATACAAATTATGTCTGAAAGCATTTGTTTCTATACTGGAGACACAAAGAAACGTATTATCACTGAGCATTACATAAAACATAATAAACAGGCAATAGAAGCTTTTTCATTTAAACTTACCCCTACCCAACAGAACCCAAATATGCTATAGTATTATCATGAATTGACCCCTTGGATAACGTATCGAGGTTCATGTTTTTTCTGTGAAAATTTGGGTTGGACTTACTGATTTTGGGGGAAATAAGCGAGACATTTGTCAACATTTCGGTTAGGTGATCGTGTGGGGTTGGGTGTGGGTGTGCGGGAGGAGTGGGGGTGTGAAGCCACAGAAGCGCGAGATTGTCAACATTAGGGGTTGAGGTATGGGGGAGTGAGACTTCGCTATTTAGGGGAATGGGGTGGGGGTGGATCCACAGAAGCGCGAGATTGTCAACTTTAGGGGTTGAGGTATGGGGGAGTGTGACTTCGCTATTTAGGGTAATGTTTTCTTAGGGAAAGTTTCAAATTAAATGTATTCAAACCGAACATTAGCAGGTGAGACCCGTCAAAAGAGTTGTTTGAAATTGTTCGCATATATTAATAGATTGTGTATGCAGATTGTGTAAGTGAATGAATTACTGTGTACGTTTACGGAGATTAAATCTGTGATTTTGGAACTAATAGCAATTCACTGGCGCTTGAGCCGCAACTATTATATATAAAAAATATACCCATATATTAAACAAAAGGGGTATCGCGTTTTATTATTTTATATAATTTGTAAGGCTCAAGTGCCGGGGTGGGGTGGGGGAGGGGGGCGGGGGTGCAGCTGCGGAAACCTCGACCCTTATGATCTTATATAAAATACCCCCAAGATTTTGTTTTAATATACCCACACACTCCAGAAGTCCTTTCCTGTTCAATTACCACATTCGGTGACCACCTAAAATCACCTCGGTTCCAAAAGAAAATATGTATTGAAAACACCCAGTCCTATGGAAATCTCGAAAATATCTCACCCATCACCATCACCCTTCAACACACTTTCCTTCCTTAGGTTAGAACGGATATAGACCAACAACTTTGACACCGTGGTAGGGACTTACAGCTACAGAGTCTCTATATCAACAGATTCCTTTTTTGTAGGCGTGTCTTTATTTGTAACTTCATGTTAACCAGCTCATGTCGAAATCGGGTATTTAAGCGAGCAAATATAATGCAGGACTTCATCGCGTGCACGTCGCTGAGTGTGCACACATGCCAGTCGAGCCGATAAAGAACTGGAGGCGCTTAATCTTATTAAGTTGCGGTGCATCGGCTCGATTCGTCATGTGAAGATGTCTCCTGCGTCCTTTCACAGACATATCACCTGATGGCCACGCGGAAGTCGGAAGATGGAAGATGTTTAGGCCATTGGAGGGTATATGCGGCCCAGGGTCATACTGTGACGGGTGTGGCACGAAACTAAGTCGCCAATAACAACACCAGCCCAATAATTAGTTGACAAACCACCTAGAGGATGTCATCCAGACCCCCAACCTCATCGCCGCGACCTACACAGAACGAAAGTGACAATCCAACTACACACAGACAACGGAAACGTCTACACAGCACAGATCAACCAACGCATTTCACACAGAGAAGTCCAGACTCTGTTGTGCCCGTCGCTTCAAGATACGTGAGACATATTGCGCTCGTCGTGTTTGTTGGTATAGGGTCTTTAAACCTTAAACCGACACACACACACACACAGGACATCATTTATTGTATAGACATCGACCTGTACACAGGTAACATAATTACTGACAGAAGAAAAAGACTCGAAAACACGACCTACTGATTTCAAGTCTGGTGCTCTATCCACTGATCTATAACACTACTTGAGAAAATAGTATATTAACTACCATTTATTATGAGGCAAAATAACTTAACCTATCTCAACGCAACTCAAGGTGAATCAATACATATATTGTCCATCTTGTCGCACGTGTAAATTAACATTTCCTGGTGTAATATTATATCTTATCAATATGAAACTAATATTCCGCCTCAAAACAACCATATATCGATTTCTTAGTTTGCGCTTGATTGAGTTTGTGTGTGCGCTAGTTACCTGTAGGAAGGCTAAATAAACATGTGATATTTTACGCATCGATTTCTGCTTATATACCGACTTTTGGGGTGTTCGTCGATTTGAAACTACTTCACACGTGACTCATTCATATTCATGAGTTCTTACCAGTTAAAATAGAGACTCTGTAGCTTTAAGTAGCTATCCCGCCAACAACAGCCAAATTTTACAACATATGTACACGGTTTCTAACAGAAACGGATACGGAAGTGGCCATTTCGAGATCTTTGACATCACGGTTCTAAAAGAGCATATATGGAATATTTATAAACATAAAAATTTACTGATTTATAGGGAAAACATTAACCCAGTGTAAGACTTAATGGAAATATCGTCTATATGACAAGTAAGAAACAAATCATTTGTAGTGATTTACTTCGTTTTAAATGATATTTATCAATATTCCATATATAGTAATATGGAACCATGACATCATAGTTCTCAAAATGGTGGCTCCCATATTCGTTTTTCAGAACTCTCAATAATAGAGCTTGTTTGGCTGTGTCCCTACATTCCCTTTAACCTATAACAGAATCTACAGAATAACCTTTAGCATGTAGATTCTTTTTTAATAACTGCCCTGAAAATCGGTTTCAAATAGATGCCATCCTTACCTAATACTCACAAAACCACCTCCCGTGGAACAAGCAAACTTTTCGATATGGAGTGAATTTCTTTAGCAAGAAAACGGTTTTCATAAAAGTATGTAGATCTATGGTTATATAAAACGTGTGATTACCACGGCTACATGTGAATCCCACAAATCCACGGTAAATTCACTGCGTTTCCGGTTATGGAATAATTACATTTTAAAAAGTAATTTATATGTCCGTGATAAGATTATAATGTATTGTATCAAACAAGTTTAAAATAATTATTAAGAATTGTTATATGTCATTTTGCAATTGTAGAATTGTATATTGTTGTGATAAAATACTGAAGAAGTTTTTATTTAACCCCGTAATTACAATGTGCACCTATATTTTGTATGGGTGCACCTGTAAAATTGTAGGTGCACCTGTATATTTTACAGGTGTACCTATATCTTTTGTGAGTGCTCCTGCAATTTTATGGATGATGTACCTACAATTTTACAAGTACACCCCTAAAAATATAGGTGCACCTGCATCTGTCGTTTTGAGCCCGATCGTACACCATAATTATAACTGTCACGTGGATCACCTTAGCGGTATCTTTAGCTGGCGCTTGCGTTGCAATACAGTTAGAAAATACCTTCTTCGTGTCTTGTTTTACATGTTCTGTGCAATTTATGACTAATTTAGTTTCTTGCTATCAATGTCATACAGAAATAATGTTTGAACAATTCTAAAAAAATATCAATCCTGTTGTACTTCCTTTAAACTGTTTGTTAATGGTTGTCAGCTGTGTCCAGATGTTCAGATTAATAACTTTTATGATATAGGGCATATATAGGATCCCTGCAGTTTAGTATAATTAAGGCTATTCCAGGAAAGGCAGCACGATACACGGGTGTTTGGCCTGTTTAGGATTACTGCGATATATTTCCAGTCTTCGATCTGTTAGATTGAACAGAGCCGTTGCCGATGTCTTGACGTCCTTTGCGTAATGCGTGTTGCACGGGCTCCTATATATAGGCTCGATAGGATCTTCGGTGTCCCCAAGAATAAGTTTAACATCGCGTGCAGATTGAGGCTCTCCAAATTCTTTGGCCCTTTTTTCCCGAAGTTTGCTTCCCGTCCTTGCCCCACGCTCTTTTGCTTCTATATGTTTGTAATGGTTTTGATGGAGGAAATAACATGCCTGGTTTTCAGTTGGTCCATGTGGAACGTTGTGTACGTGCACGTTTGTTCCACTCTGAAATATATTATATAGATATCTTAAAAAATATACAAGAAATCCGCGGGTTAATATGTCTCCCTTAAGAGGGACTGTACTTTGAAATAGAAGTAAACTTTGCCAAGTTAAATGTCCACGAAAGATTGAAGGTAAATGTTGATTGTGGAACCTCTATGTCAGAGTGAATTGTCCTACCCAACTTACAACTTTGATCCAAGTGTTGGTATATATAAGGTTAATCGCAAAAAAAAACTAATTCTTTGGTAAAGTCAAGGTCATTCGTTGAAGAGCTCTACTTACCGAGATGTAGAACCCGGTATATAGGAATTAATCGAGTTTGGTTGATCTAGTGCAAGTAGTTCTTGAGAAAAAGACTTAAAGGGACACACGGCAATCTTGATTTTTTTTAAACTTATGGTGTTCCGTTAGTTTTTTTCACATATTAACATGCTTTTGTTCAATCATTGATATTAATTATAATAATAGTATGAGGCATTTTCCATATTACTAACTGATGATTATATTGCCCCACTTATAAATTAAACCTATGGAAGGAAGGAAAGATAAATGAAAACTCACGTTTGTATTTAATTATATGCAAGCAGGTTTAAAGTCAATCTGATACTGGATTAATAATGTTAGACGCTACTTTTAACCAACTTATACCATTATGATTAAAGTTTGGTTGATCTATGTAATACTGGTAAAGAAAACGCTGACCTTTGAACAAACTTGCACTTAAAACAAGCAATCGAAATAAAACTATAATAAATCGACGATTCAAAGCAACACTGTGGTATCTTCTATATGTAGTTACAGCAGTGCTGCATTGAACCTTTGTATGATTTACAAGGTCAGCGTGTTTTTAAGGGTCAACGTTGTTGTGCCTATTTTGGACGAGGGCATCTAATAACATTGGCGTAAAAGACCTGGCCTGACCCTATTAAAGTACTCTATTATAATTTTTGAGAAATACGATTGTATATAATATGAGGTTATGTAACAGTGTTGAGTACTGATTTAATTGTATAAAGTTTTTTTCATAGAATTAAATTGACAAATTCCAAAATGAATATGCCATGTTTGGTTCCAAAGTTTTATCATTCCATTGCCAATATCATGTTGTCATGTGTCTTTCAATATGTCGAATGATTAAGGGACTGTCGCTTGATAAAGAGGATAGGGTGTAAAGTAAAATTGTCAAAGTGTCCAGTTTCTTTTACGGAGTATATAATCATGTATGAAAATAGCAAACAAGTTTTATTGAGCATCTTACCGTGTCTGGATACACTTCCAATGAGTACATTTCTGTCCCATCTATGCTGGCAATATTGATATTCATTCCATAAGCACAACCCACAGGCTCATTTTTCATGACTTCCTCACATTCTTCTATAGTATCGCACCCAAGCAGAGCTCGTAACAGGATCAACAGTGGAACTGCACCCTTCTGTACATGCCACGGAACAAGAGAATTCAATGTTATAACCAGTCTCTTGTTCATTCCAAACGTGAAACCCGCCAAATAACCCGGATAAAAATACGATACAAATTGCTGCTTCGACGATTGATTATCCGTTGCTCTTCCTTTGGTTAAAGTATACGCTGTCTCGGTATCAAAAGAGTCGTCAGTGTCATCGATAGTCACGTGTACAACATAGACGAACTTGCTGACGTCATCATCCCAATCATCGTTATGGCCTATCATTCGGCACCCCTCTTTATTAACCAAGACATCAGTACAACCTTTCCCGCTGTTCACTTGTTCGTCGTTTTCTTCCGACATTTCATCCGTTTCTGAGTGACAGAAGAGAATTTCGGAGGCCATTTGCAGCAAGAATATATCTTCAAACTTTTGATTTGCACCATCCGCCATACCTCGTATTTCTGATACTACATTTGGGTGGCAGTTCTTTGCGGCGTCGAGGTATCCCTCATATGTAGTTCTACCACTCTCAGTCTGGTAAAACTTGCGAAAAAGATGTACGTCTTTAGCTGTCTCCAGATATTCATTGATCCAACCTACAATCAAACGCCAAATAATAATGTACTAGTAAGTCATGTATGTATCAGCGGGGGTTACAATTTCTATATATGTGTTTATAGACTGTAAATACGTTACTATGTCATTGCTTTTACTCTCAAGTTTATTAGGCGAGGATTTGAAAACAAAACATTCTTATGTTCTGTCGAGCTATTCTGCGTTTTTGTGCCGAGCTAAGGTTTCGTGCACCTGTCACTGACTGTACCAAATCATAACCCCTGTTGTCAACCCTACTATGTTTGTGGTATCGCGTACTTTGCTTATAGTTATCGTTGTAATTTGTGTTTGTTTCGAATGCGTGATTTTTTGTTTTGTTGTTGTTGTTTCTGCTGCTGCTGCTGATGTTTTTGTTGTTTGATAACTAAGTTCTGTGAATGCTTCATTTCTCGTTTGGCTATGTAGTATGCTATTTATCATGTAGATTATCCACATTTTCATTATGGTTTACTAGTTGTATCTAAGGGTATCTGATAAAAAGAATATATATTCAATCTGATATACTCGTTACGTGAACGGCACCATAATTGTTTTTGACTTCGTGACCTATACTAAACTACCTAATAAATCAAACGATTAAGCCACCTCTTTATTAGGTCAAAATGTGCATATCTGCATGATAAAACTTAGTTTCAACTAGTTAAAACAGAGTCACGTTCGATCGTGACCAAAATACTGATAAATTTAAATAATATACACCTATATACACGTATGATAATATATATCGTATTTTATACCATACGCATAATTGGTACTAAGCATTTTAATGTGCCCCAACAGTGATAAGGTCCTCATTTGTTAATGTGACTTTATTACATAGTTATAAAGTATTAATATTATAACTCAACAAAAGTTACCTTTGAATGTAGAACCAATGACTTTTCCCGCTTCATAGTTGTTCCTGGCTCTAACGTACAGTACAGGTAGCGATTCGGTTGTTTCCATCGTTAACGCAATGTAGACATAAACGTATATGCTAGTTCACTTCGTGTATACATGTAGACTGTGTAACAAAGGTTAACCATGTACACGGAAAGATACAGGGACACCTTATTAATGTCAAGGGCGGATCCTGGAAGGGAGGAGCGTAGTGTGAGTGTTTGGGGGCGGAGCCGGCGTGCGCCTCACTTCCCACTAAACCTGCCCAGAAAAACTACAACAAATCAAAACAAACGTTTGCTTTTTATAAATAAAAAGTGTTTTTGCCGTTTTTTAGTGGGGAATTTGTTTACGCCCCTCGAAAAGGAATACGCCCTACTAATACTCTACCCATGTGTTCAGAGCATATAATAATATATATTTGCCGATCAAAAGTAAGTAGTTATTCACCGGCCCACCGAGGCAGTTGCCTCAGTAGAATTTTGGGAATGTAATGTGTAAATATATAAACAACTTCAATCTATATCGATAAAAAATCAATCATTGACAAAAAGTGACTTGCTTAAAACTGAAAATATTGACTAGGAAATACTCAAAGTTGTAGAAAATCTCACGCAGAAAAAAAATCGTGTGCATGGGCTGGGCATGCCACGGGACCTGTCTTAAGCAGACGTATATTTAATAGCTCTGTTATTATCTTAAATCTAATTTAAGTTACTTATATTATTATCTTAAATTTAATTGAAATTATATATATTTAGTGGCCAGGGGCTTTTACCGGCCAATTTTGAGCCTTCGCATAGTGACTATTTGAGACAGGCTTAAGACAAGTAAAAATAAATAAAAATATGTGTTGTATATATATGTATATCTATATATATATAAATCATGCATTAAATGTTGAAGTATATATAAATATACACGCTTTTACTCTACCAAGAGAACGAATCTTGAACTGAAACACTTCTTAGTACGTGAGAAATGGAGAAAATGTATGACAACACAAAATAATATGTGACTAAATAGACTAATTTATATGTTGCCATTTATCGCCGCGTGTATATATATGTATTGTGTTGTACCTGTGTACTCATGGACCTAAAGGTATTTTGTATTTTGAATAAAATATGTATATAAAAGGATTTGTATCGGTTAAACTTCAGGACTGGCTGTGGGCATGGAGTTGGTAACTCTTAATTTTGACGCTATAACTTTGGAATTTGGCTTGGCTGGTAAAAGCCAATTATATTGCATCTGTAGAGTTAGGATTCTCAAAATGTGTCAGTTATATATATATATATATCGTCGTCAGTATGTTTAGAAACGGTATACATAAGTTGCAAAATGTGGCTGTTATTGGCGGAATGGCTACTTTAATTATAGGTTTGCATTATAATCATCACTAGGTATAACGACGTAATAAGTAATGTGTAAACCTCCAACACGACATGATAATCCGTGTAAATTACGAACTGTTTTGTCCGAAATCATTGACCATTTCATTTTTAGTTTATTAGTCCTGTTGTGTCAGACAAAGAATGTCATAGGATGACAGTAGGGTAAGTGTGAGGTTTGGTGCAACCTAGAACCAGTGGTCTACTTTGCCACTGACCGTTCCAAGGCGGTAGCCCTATTGTCAACCCTTTTGTGTTTGTGATGTCATTTGCTTTTATTATTACTTTTGCCTTCTTGTTTGTCTGTTTGCGAGTTTGTTTCTGTGTTTTGTGGTTGACTGTCCTCCTTGAATACTACTTTTCCCTGTCCGATCTTTCTATATTTCTTTGTAGTCAATATTTTTATCAGTTTTTATCAGATGCTGCCCTTTGATGCCTTGACACCATTTTCACTGAGTTTTACTGTGGACAAACTATGGTATATAGGAGCTAGACCTGGTACCATGGGCCCAATCTGGTGGAACGTAAAAGTTCCCTCAGGTACACTATTGAGTAAGTTACTGTGAAGCATAGGAGTGGTGAAAGACACAGGGCTGGTATGTATTGAATGTTTTCCTTTATTAACTTACTTCTAGCGAAAACCGCATGAAAATTGAAGGTAAGAGGGACATGATGCACTACTTTTTGTGAAGCACAGTTTGAAGTGTACTTTGGTCATGTTGACCTAAGAATTCAAAAAGAAGGTGTTTACTTCCAGTTTGGAAATTATTTTGGGGAAAAAAGCAGGTCAGCGAATCATCTAAGGCCCATTTTTGTGTTGCACTGGGCATGACTGATACTACATTGTGTGTGTTATATGGCCAGCATAGTCAGGATTGGATATTTTCGGGTAGGTATTGATTAACAACCCTATGTAAAGATAATGGTGGTCTAGGTCCATATATCATTCAAACAGGTATATATAATACAGTTCAATTCGATGTCAGTTTACTGTTTCGTACTTAATACACGTTTTGTTTAGGTACTTAGTACTTGTTTTAGCATCATAATACTCAAACATCCATTAAAACAGGACAGTGTAAATAAAGAGTTCCCCGCCATGATCTAATCTCTAATCAACAAGGCAGCATCAATAGGCAATATAAGTAAAACACAAATATGCTCGTGTAAATATAATACCAAAAAATCAATAGCATAGAAAGCCACAGTGAAAGTACTCAATGACTTGGCAGTAGCCAGAGCAACAAGAGAATAAACCGTTAACGGCACGACAAGAAAGATCATAGACAACCATCAAACGCCACCGTCCCAATGGGCTTTAGGTAGGTGTCAGCATAGGGTCCACAGCCTGTCCGGTCATCGTACAATTAAAGAGGAAAGCATAGTGGCAACTGTAAAAGGGTCCACCACCAGGCATACAGTACGATGCAAAATGATAGGGTCATAACCTCTTTTAATAAACTTTTTAACAAGGATAGTATAAAAGAGATCATGACCAAGAATCTTACGAAGTTTATAAATCACATCACTATAGAGGTCAGGTTGTGATAGTCCTTGTCGCAGAAGTGTCCTTAAATTACTTTTATTACCAAACAATAATTACATTATTAGCTGCTTTATCTGCAGAAACTAAAACAAATTTATTATGAAATTCCTGAATTACCGATTTTAAATTACGAAAGGAAAACTTAGGTCTCGGAGAAAGTAAAGAGGGGTTAGCATTATAAAAGTTAATACGTGTATCTATAATTTTAAGAATTGACTTTTTCCAAGTAGAAAGTGAGTTTGGGTGCGCATGTTCTCTACGACACCATTTTATACTAAAATGTTCAATGGAGTGGGCGATCTGGGCACGACAGGCATTACTATCAATAGTTGAAGGTAATCTATATGTTGGACCTTTTGAAAACAAATGCCGAATACGTTTATCAACAATATCAAAATTACCAGTGATGACATGACCTGCTGGAGCATAGCAAAATGTTGATGTGTTGCATTCACATTCCTTAGGAGTATTATGTATTATATCAAGGTTAGAATCTACTTTGTTGTAGTTGAAAATAATATTTATAATATACTTTTTATACTTATAACAAATTACAGGACTTTCGAAATCCTTGAAATATTTTTGGATAGAATCAACTACATGAGTATCTCGAAAAATACTAGGCATGTCAATGAAATCAATACCTTTATTAATATCAACTACATGCGTACTCTCAAACTGTAGATGGCCATATATTGTATTTTCGGTTATTGAATTGTTGTGGAGCAATATGCATTTAGTTATTATAGTACTACAACCGTTTCAATAGCGCTAACTCGACTCCATCGCTAAATCATGGTATACCGAAAAACTTAAATTTAAAGAAACTAACCAAATAACGACAACATTACACTACAAACTATCAAAATGTATCCAGGTGTTCAGGTCATATAATAATGTATGTGTGCCGAACAAAAGTGTAGGTCTGTGTTTGTGACGTCATAATGTATGCCTTTATTCCTTATTAACACTGCCAACTATTTGCGTGTTTTGGGGTTTACTGTGTTATGTGAAAACTGCGTTTCGTGTTCGACTTTTAATTCACTTTTATTTTATCAAATATTGATTGAATATGCGTAAAATTAATTATGAGTTACTAACTCGTAAATTCGACGTTACAGGATTTGGCGTTTTGGCCTGGCTGGTTTACGCCGTTTATATTGTGTCTATAGAGTTTGGATTCTCAAAATGTGTACGATGCCGTCAATAGGTCTAGAAACGATGGTGATATGTCGTTTATATGTCGTTTATATTATGAATTTAGATGTGATCTTATACATAAATGTTACTGGAAACGACCAAATGTTCCTAAATTTATTGAGCTTCTCTCTTCAGAAAAGATTAAAACAATAAAAAATCTGTAAACATACATTTGTAAGAGCTTTAAGAAACGTGATGATACATATTACAATAAATAACCCACTTTTATCCACACGGAATACTATTAATATATGTGTATGTTCTGAAATTATTTGTCTCAGTGTACGTTTTCTATTGTTTTGTTGTTTGTTTTTCTTTATTCTTTTTTCTTTTCAAATTGTTTAAAAATAAACACAACATATATGAATCAATAACATGTATCAACTCAGTTTATGCATACTGATATATTGTCAATTACCGGTACTGTATATCATATGCATGTAATTCTGTATTTATTGATATTTGTGAACTCATGGGCAGAATGACTATTGTTTAAAATAAAAGATATATATGTTGTAACATTTGGCTGTTGTTGGCGGGATAGGCAAGTTAAACGCAACACTTGTAAAATCCATTTTAATGCCCCTACTGATTTGATCCAAACAAACTGTATGCACTTCACGAATAGAAGAATGATATTCTGTGAACATTTAAAAAAATCAAGTACCAAGATCAATATATTTCAGCTGATTGAAAAGGCACACACCCAGAGTCAAAAGTCGCAATATCGCTACCGGATGTATCCTCCGTCCGTTTTTATCACGTGGAAATCATACAAGAAATGGAGAATGAACATACTTTAATGATAGACAGGTATATGTGCGACTTTAGAAACAGTGTTGCAAAATACATTGTTTGTGGATACAACAATACATTTCACCTTAAAATCGGAAGTTTGTTTGGTAATTAGCGCATCTCATTTCAGGTCTAATTATGCTGTGTCGTGCTGTTTTCACGTTATCGTTTTCAATACCGGACAGTGTCAGTTCATTCAATACAGTTACACTCAACTAAAGCAATCGTACTTCTCATGTTTCGGAATTTGAAACCAACCAAACATCAATATGGGCGCCAATAACGAAGACTGAAGTATAATTTAAGTGTTTGCACTCTGTAGTATGTAGTCTCTGCAATACTAATGAGTTCGACGCTGATCAATTAGCACTTGGGTTCGATGTTGTGTTTAAGGTCTAGAAGAACAAAATGAATACTGTATCTAATGACCACATTAACAGGTTCCCTGTTGGATTATGATACTATAGACTTCTTTTCATTATCATAAGCCCGGTTCGATAAGTACATTGATCTAGATCATCTGCAACGCTTGCTTTTTTATAGAAGTATTCTTCTAAAAAAACGATTGAAGATATCGTACAATTTGCGTATAAATTACCCTTTTTTGTGCAAACTCGGCCAATCCAGTCATTCTTCGGTATCGGGCTTCGTGTGTATATCGACGGATCGGTATGTTTAAAATCTTGACATTGTGTTATCAAGTTGCAACGGGACAGAAAATAGTGCACTTTGCTATATAAACAACATGGCCGTTAGCCACACGTTTTGATGTACGATTTGCGTTGCATGTTTGTTATTTAAAATACAGAAAAAGGTTTATAACTGCTTTTATGTAAATATACTATAGATGCAGCAATCGTGTAAATGATATTGCAAAACTTTGATGATAAGTTTGAATTCGTTTTGGATGGACTCTAAGGATGACGTAACCAATATGGTGATCTTGTAGATACATTCGAATTATGCTTAGAATAAGTGATCGAGATGTTGCAAATGAGATTGTAGGAGTATCCAATTTACAAAAATACTGGTATCGTTTCTGACTGGCTGGCACAGACACACTAGACAGAATAACAGAATGACAATGCGCTGTTTCGTCAATTAATAAATAGACAATGAGGAAAACGTCATCGTTTTATCGACCGACTAATTTCGGATGGTTAAATGCACAAAAATAATAATAACAAGACGGGTCGGGTCTCACAAAGGTCTAAGACGTTTGCATTTAAAACCAAGCTTCGATGATGATCAATTTCATGATCAAGTTTACATTCACACTGGCCTTGATATTTTTGACTTCCTGACTCAGACTTCAACTTTTCTAGCTTGTAATAATGTCAGGGCTTTCTCAAACGCCCCTATTGATAATTATAATTTGTGGACGAGCGTTATCTTTCCTTCTCGATAACATCTTTATAAGATACGGTAAAACTGTTTACCGCCAGGTTTTTGATATTCCTATTCCTACTAACTGTGCGTCACTTTTTGTACTGATATGAAAGAGATTTTATGTTGAGTTTGTCACCTGTTAGCCAGAGTGAAGTTATTGGTGCGTTTAAAAATACATCTCGGTATCAAGATGACATATTCAATATTGATAATCCGTTCTTTGGCAAAGTTTGGTCATATGGTTACTAACATTTATCCACCAGAGCTCAAGTTGAATAAAGCCAACAGTCCGTGCTACATCATACAGGGTTTATATTTCCCAGCTCATTCCTTTTGCTAATGATGTTATAGACTTCAATGATAGAAATCAAGTAATTGCAAGTAAACTTCTTCAGCAGGGTTTTCGTTAGCACAAACTACGTATATATTTCTCAAAATTCTACTGTCGCAACGAAAACCTACTGGAGATGTAAAACCAACCTTAAAACACTTCTGCGACTAGGAATAGCACAACACTTATTTTATGGAAATGTGGTCTATGCACTTCGGAAGTTAAATGAATCTGGCGGGTTCCCTGACCACTTTACAAAATTAATCAGGAAGTTCGTCAGAAAAGGGTACGACCCTTTAGTACTACAACGCATTGCATGTTTAGTGATTGAACTCTCTACAGTCAGCCACTACGCTTCACTTTTCCCTTGTGCGATGACTGGACAACCTCGTGGGACTCTACGATTGCACCTACTGAAACCCCGACCAAGGGAGATAGGTGCAAGAGCTTTTGTCCTCGGGTTTCCAATCGTACCTTAGATTGGTTTTCTCTTTTGCTGGAAATACTGTGTTGTTCAGTACAATTCCGGATACATCCCGAGATGTTTCTTATTTTGTATAGTATGTAGCTTTACAATAACATTTTAGTGTTTCTTTTGTTAGTTTCTCTGGATGTGGACTTTATTGTTAGAGAATTCCTTTTGATGGGATATATGTTTGTTTACACTGTCTTGTCTATTTGGGCGCTGAAGGCATGATACTAGCGAGGATTGTGTACACATAAAATCGATTCAAGTTAACCTGTAGGCCTTATTTCCAAGTCGGTAACCCTGTCTTCACCACCATTTCTGCTGTATTTTGTCTTTTTCATTGTATAATTAATTAAATATTGCTCCTTTGCGTTTGGACGCTGTGGTTTCTATAGCACCCTATATCTCATTTTGACCACTTTCAATGGTTGAGTATATTCAAGAACTGAACGCCGTTAGTAAATGGCAAACTTAATAAAAGCGTGTTATTTTCTTGTTGTTTTAGAACCAAAAATGAGATAAAGGGTCCTATAGAAACCACAGCGTCCGAGCGCAATGGCATCGTAGGTCCACACTGTAATGCAAACAAGGACTTGAAACTACAATGAAATAGACAAAAAACAACAGAAAGGGTGGTGAAGACAGGGTTACCGACTTGGAACGGTCAGTAGGCAATAAGGCCTACTGGTTAGCTTGACTCGATTTTATATACGCACAATCCTCGCTATTATCCTGTCTTCACGCCCAAATAGACAAGACAGTGTAAACAAAACTACATCCCATCAAAAGGAATTCTCTAACAATAAAGTCCACATCCTGAGAAACTAACTAAAGAAACTCATACACAGTAATAAACATCTCAGGATGTATCCAGAATCGTACTGAACAACCATAGTAGTTGCAGCTAAAGAGAAAACCAATCTAGGGTACGACCAGAAAACCTGAGGGACGAAAGCTTATGCACTCACCTCCCCTAGTTGGGGTTTCAGTATGTACAATCATAGAGTCCCAAGAGGTAGTCCAGTCATCGCACAAGTGAAAAGTGAAGCGTAATGACTGACTGTAGAGGGGTCAATCACTAAACATGCAGTGCGCTGTAAAACCAAAGGGTTATATCCTTTTCTGACGAACTTCCTGATTAAATTTGTAAAGCGGTCAGGAAACCCGTCAGACCCCTTCAACTTTCGAAGTTTATAGACCACATCTCCATAAAATGAGGGTTGTGATATGCCTAATGGCAGAAGTGTCTTAAGGTTGGTGTACTTTTCCAGCATGCCCTGGTTACGGCGGTAGAATTTAGAGAAAGAGCTACGTATTTTGTGATAACAAAAACCCTGCTGAAGAAGTTTACTTGTAATAACTTGATTTCGATCATTGAAGTCTATAACATCATTACACGCTCTAGCAATAGCAAATCGAATGAGCTGGGAGATATACACCCCGTATGAGGTAGCACGAGGTACATCTCCATCCAGGTGTGGATAGTTAACGATGTTAAAATTGAAATCATCTCTCTTATCAAAGATTTTAGTATGAATACAATCATTTGAAATCGAGAGGTGAAGATCGAGAAATGCTGCTACTGTATCCGAACTGTTGGCTTGATTCAACGTGAGCTCTGGTGGATAAATGTTAGTAACCATATACGCAAACAACGGATTATCAATATTGAGTAAGTCATCAAGATACCGAGAAGTATTATTAAAGGCATCACTAATTTCCCCCTGGCTAGCAGGTGACAAACTCAACATAAAATCTCTTTCATAGCAGTACAAAAACAAATCTGCAACAACTGGCGCACAGTTAGTACCCATAGGAATACCAACAACCTGGCGGTAAATAGTTTTACCGTATCTTATAAAGATGTTATACAGAAGAAAAGATAAGGCTCTGCAAACATCAGTACAAGTCCACAAATTATACACAAAATATCAATGGGGGCGTTAGTAAAGAAAGCCCTGACATTATTACAAGCTAGAAACACTTACGTATCTTGGGTGATTGGTAAGGATAAACAAGAGGCCCAATAGGGCCTATATGTATCGCTCTACTGGTTTGTTTTATGTGGTGGGGGTTAATAAGTTGTTGCAGCACTTATGACAAAATCCTTTGCCCTGCACTGAGAAAAATGGCAGTCGAGCAAATTTACTTCCAGTTCACCAAGTTGTACACATGCAGAGGGGCCCCTTACACAGGAGAACAAATCCCAATTTATATTTGTTGTGTCTCGAGTGCCTAATTGACCATAGACAATTAGAATTAAATGCGTTCATATTTGGAAAATATATGCATGTTTTCTTTACCTGATTACTTACTGTGCATCCTGCACATTCTAAACTAAGAACTATACCATACATCAACTTGAAATCTCAGAGTGTAGAGGGAGTTAGCGTCAAAAGGCAATATTAAATTACTGCAAGTTCCCCAGTAGAGGGTCGCTTTATTCAGGGGGTGAAATCCGTTTTATATACTCCCTAATTGACCATACCAAATTAAAATCAAATGCATTCGAATGCGTTTGTGTGTGTCTATGTGAGTTCTTTTTTTTTTGCCGAATTACAACCCTAGGGGGTCCCAGTAGATGGAGACAAAATGCTAAATAGTATTGCGTATCTAAATATCCTTAACAAATAAACACCACACAATGAACTTAACGGGTATAGAAGTTAGCGTCCCAAGGCAGAAACTATGTAATAGTAAATTACAGTAAGTTCCCCCAAGTTGCAACCCTGTACCATGTGTACGGGGTAACTTTTTGGAGGAGGTCAAAACCCGTTTTGTATGTGTTGTGTCTCGAGTCCATCAGTGCCAATACCAAATTTCTCGAGTCCATCAATGCCAATAACAAATTTGAATCATAACCAATCAGATTAGGACAATATATGCAATTTATCAGCTCGACTATTCGAAGAATAAGATAGTTTATGTAATCACCCCGGCGTCGGCGTCGGCGATGGTGTCGGCGTCGGCGTCCCACATCAAGGTTTGCGTGTAAGCTGTGTTTACAAGTCTATATCTCTTACAATTCTTACCCTAGCACAACTAAATTTGGCCATTAGCTTCCTTATAGCATTATCATAAGGGCTGTTTAATTTTGGTTCCTGTAACCCCTGGGCTCCCATGGAACCCAAACTCTGATAGCCCTTAAAATATGTATGTTTCACATCAAATATTGCGTGTAAGCTGTGTTTACAGGTCTATATCTCTTACATTTTTTGTCCTAGCTGAACTAAATTTTGGAATTGGTTTCCTTATAGTATGTTGTAAAGGGTTGGATAAGTAATTTTGTCTTCTGAACATTCTGGTCTCCCATGGAACGCAAATTGTGATGGCCCTTAAAATGTGAAATAAAGGCAGACTTAGGTTTGCATGTAAGCATGTATATATCTATAATTTTGGTTTGGGATTTGTTATAGCATTATGCATCTTATTACTTCACCCATGGGCTCCCTCCTCCCCACACCCCCCGTACCCCCGCCCCGCCCCCACTCCCCTCCACACTTTTTTTTACATATTTCTGTCTTGTTTTAGTCAATTTTTACACATATATGTTGCAACGCTCCCCGCTCCCCCCCCCCACCCCACCCCCGCCTCTCACCCCCTCAGAAACTTTATTTTTTTTACATATTTCTTTGTTGTTTTAGCCAATTCTTGCACATATATGTTGCCCCCTCCCCCCCCCCACCCTACCCACTCCCGCCTCTCACCCCCGCTCCAACCCTTTGTTTTTTTTTACATATTTCTGTGTTGCTTTTGTAAATTCTTACACATATATGTTGCTGTCCCCACACCCCCGCCTCTCACCCCCCACCCACCCCCCATCCCCCCACTTGAAACTTTTTTTTCTTCATATTTCTATGTTGTTTAAGTCAATTCTTACACATATATTTTGCCCCCCTCCCCCCCTCCCCCAACCCACTCCCGCCTCTCACCCCCACCCCACCCCCACTTGAAACTATTTTTTTTTTACATATTTCTGTGTTGCTTTTGTCAATTATTATACATATATGTTGCCCACTCGCCCCACCCCCCACCCCCCCCCCCCAACCCACTCCCGCCTCTCACCCCCCGCTATCCACCACCCCCACCCCCCACTTGAAACTTTTTTCTTTTTTTTTTCAATATTTCTTTGTTGTTTTAGTCAATTCTTACACATATTTGTTGTCCCCTCCCCCCGCCCCCAACCCACCCCGCCTCTCACCCCGCACCCCCACCCCACTTGAAACTATTTGTTTTTTTTACATATTTCTGTGTTGCTTTTGTCAATTCTTACACATATATGTCGCCCCTCCCCCGCCACCCCTCACACACACTTGAATTTTTTTATTTATTTTTTACATATTTCTTTTTTGTTTTAGTCAATTCTATGTAACACCCCCGACACCCCCCCCCCCCCCCCCCCCCCCCCTCCACCACCTCTACCCCATCCCCAATCAAACTCGATTTTTTTTCTTCTTATTTTTGTGTTGTTTTGGTGAATTATTACATAGCTTCTTACATATATATGTTGCCCTCACCGCCCCCACTCCCCCACCATCCATCCCCGACTCTTTCCCAACCCCACCCCGCACCCCACTCAACTCAATTTTTATTTTTTTACATATTTCTGTGTAGTTTTGGTCAATTCTTACACATAGTTATGTTGTGCTCCCAACCCCACCCCACATTGTTGTAGCCTTGTTTTCTGATGGTATATACTAGCTATAGTTTTTTTATTCTCTGAAAAATCGAATAGTCGAGCTGCGCTGTTCTCCTACAGCTCTTGTTGTGTTTATACCTGATTTACCTCTAAGGAGCCCCCGAAGTTGAAGCCAAAATATGAAAACGTAGTGCGCAACTACAAATCTTTATCTAACAAATACATCAAACATGAACTTGAAACCTTAAAGGGTATAGAAGGAATTAACATCAAAAGCCGGAAACTCGTAGTAGTAAATTACTGCAAGTTCCCCAGGTTGTACCCATGTAGAGGGGCCCCTTTATGCTGGAGGTCAAAACCTGTTATATATGGTTTGTGCATCGAGTCCCTAAATGACCATACCTAACTAGAATCGTAACTATTCACATCTGGACAAGGTAAGTTTTTTTGTGATTTTTGAACGGATTTCCAGCGCCCTCCCTACCCCCAGGTGGCCCCATCGGGCAGAGCCAAAATCCGAGACCGTATTATGCAACTACACATTCTAAAAAATTACACCACACATGAACTTGAGATCTCAAAGGATTTAGAAGGAGTTTAAAGCGACACAAGGTCGAAACTACACAAACACCACACAAACATTTGAAACTACACAAACACCACGAACACATTCAGTGAAAAAAGCACATCACAAACATATAATTAAATTGAATTGAATTGGGTTTTATGTAGCACCAACGCATGAAAGGTTATTTGGCGCCTAACAGACATGAACATGCCAGGCTCATCCTCCATGTACATCGAGATAAGATATGGAAAATGGGCCTAGAACCTTCTCAATCTGAATTGCAGAGTTGCTGCAAATTCTATCGTAGAAACTCCATTTACGCTGGAGCCACGTTTATTGTTTCTCTGCCACTGCTCTTTTGATGTGAGCGAGATGGCACCTGAAACAATGCAGGGATCATGATGAAGACCTTTAATGAACTTGAACAAAAAAATTATAAAATAAACACGAATATGGGGGGATTCTACCCCTCTGCCTACCTCTCCAAAGGGATCTGCAGTGGCCCTATTCTTTTCCCCGTGACCAATCGGGGCCTCCGGGAACCACACGGGGCCACAAACATATAAGGGAACTTCAGCTTAACAAAGCTAATATATCTGATAATAACGCCTCTTTTCTTGATTTAGATCTCTCGATTGAAAATGGTGAAATAATTAGCAATATCTATGACAAGAGAGATGATTTTTAATTTTGACATTGTTAGTTATCCCCACTTGGATGTGGATGTTCCCAGAGCAACTTTTTATGGGGTGTATGTGTCTCAACTTATTCGTTTTTTCAAGAGCTTGTACTCGATTTGAGGACTTTAATATTCGTAATCTTTGTATAACTAAAAAGCTACTCAATCAGGGTTACCGTTATAAAGTTAAGTTCATCTTGAATATCTGGAGAAAGGCTCATCGTGAAATCTCTTTCATAGCAATATAAAAACAAATCTGCGACAAGAGGTGCACAGTTCGTAACCATAGGGATAAGGTGATGTGGTAAGGTTTTATATAGTATAGAGAATGATATATAGGGTCCTATAGAAACCACAGCGTCCGAACGCAATGGCATCGTAGGTCCGCACTGTACTGCAAACAAGGACTTGAAACTACAATGAAAGAGACAAAAAACAACTAAAAGGGTGCTGAAGACAGGGTTACCGACTTGGAACTCTCAGTAGGCAATAAGGCCTACTGGTTAGCTTGAATCGATTTTATATGCGCACAATACTCGCTATTATCCTGTCTTCAGCGCCCAAATAGACAAGACAGTGTAAACAAAACTACATCCCATCAAAAAGAAATCTCTAACAATAAAGTCCACATCCAGAGAAACTAACTAAAGATATACATACAAAATAATAAACATCTCAGGATGTATCCAGAATCGTACGAAGTCATAAGTGTTAATAGACGAAACTTGACGTTTATTGCAAATTCGATTAAGAATGTCTCCTGATTTTATTATAAACCAAAACAAATTAATCCCAGAGTTTTCATATGTTTTATCACAATATTGTTTAACGTGATCTTTAACGGCAGAAAGACATGAAGTTAAAAGTTTGGATATGTTTGTGGTGGTGCAGGCACTAGAATTCAAAATAAAGCGGGTTATTTACGGATTGTTATGTAATTTAGGAATTCATTACATACTTGGCAGTTTGTTCTGCTTTTCTACTGGAGTAGACAAATAAGTGCTACCGAGTTCCGGAGATAAAAACATTGACGTAATGTAGGCGTCAAACAATAATTATATTATTAGCTGCTTTATCAGCATGATCAGCAGAAACTAAAACAAATTTATTATGAAATTCTTGAATTCCAGATTTTAAATTACGAAAGGAAAACATAGGTCTCAGAAGAAGTAAAGAGGGGTTAGCATTATAAAAATTAATAAGTGTATCTATAATTTTTAAAAATTATTTGTTCCCAGTAGAAAGAGAGTTTGGGTCCGCATGTTCGCTACGACACCATTTTATACTAAAATCCTCAATGGATTGGGCGACCTGAGCACGACAGGCATTAAAATCGATAGCTGAAGGTAATCTATACTTAGGACATTTCGAAAACAAATGCCGAATATGTTTATCAACAGTATCAAAATTACCAGTGATGACATGACCTGCTGAAGCATAGCAACATTTTGATGTGTTACATTCACATTCCTAAGGGGTGTTATATACTATATCAAGGTCAGAAACTATTTTTTTGTAGTTGAAAATAATATTTCTAATTTATATTAATAACAAATTACAGGACTTCCTGAATTTTTGAAATATTTAGGGAAAGAATCAACTATATGAATATCTCGAAAAACACTAGGCATGTCAATGAAATCAATACCTTTATTAAAGATGCTCTACCTATATATTTTTGTCTACCAATTGATATAAACTTTACTTAATTGTAAAGAGGACTATGAAAAAGGTAAACGGCAATAATTTCACCTCATGTAATATGCGTTTTGCTGGGGAAAAACAGGATAGAAAAGATCGGATTTTTGAAATTGTATTCGTAATTGTTTTAGACAAGCCGATTACGGAGATTTTCCGATCTTATTCGTTTACAATCGGAACTGCCTCGTCGGATTGGCGACGAGTTCCGATCGATTCGTTTACTATCGGAACTGCCCCGAGTAATTTGTTTTCGTTCAACTGAATGGCATTGCGCATGTCCGATAAAATCGTAAAAACTCGTAGTTCTCCGGCAGGTATAAACGGCTGGGCAGCATTTTATTGAAGATATTGTTTTGATCCTAATTAATCATATACAGAACTGGAATACGAACCTTGTTGCTTCATAGAATACTCATGAAATAGCTTTGCATACAATATAAATGCAGTAATATTGAGTATTTAATATTTTACATTAAAAATCGCGTAGATATAGCAGTGCCTCTTTAGATAGTGTAGTATTTTTAGAAAATGACTGACGTGATCAGACTCCTTGTCAATATGGGTCGGAGAACATGTTGTGTGTAGCTTTGAATTAAGGAAGCAGTGGAAAATGGTACAAAATCACAATTAAATGATAAACAAAGAAGATTTAGAAGGTTGTTTGAAATAGATATGAAGACCGCCATTTTGAGAACTATGACATCACAGTTACGACATATGGAATATTTATAAATATGGTAGTTTACTGATTTATAGGAAAGAAATGAATTGAATTGGATTTTAAGGCGCACCAACACATGAAATGTTATATGGCGCGTAACAGGCATGAACATGCCAGGCTCATCCTCCATGTACATCGAGATAAAATATGGAAAATGGGCCTAGAACCTTCTCACCCTGAACGAAAATCACACAAGCAGTGTATTTAAAATAAGTAAACTAAAGTAATATAATGCATTGTATGATCATGCTTTTGCATTTATGTTCTGTAATGTAGATGTACTGTACATGATATTTATCAATATGCCGTATATGATAATTTAGAACTATGACATCATAGTTCTCAAAATAGCGTCTTCCATATTCGCTTTAGGACAACGTGCAAATGGTCATATCTTGTTTGTTTATCATCCGATTAATAATTTTGATAATTACCTCCTTCATCCTTTTCAAAGATTTCCAGAACTCTCAACAATAAAGCTTGTTTGAGTGCATGCCTACAACCTCTTTGAAGTTAACATGATATATGATACATTGAGACCCTCTTGTTCATGCATGATAAAAACTTCAAGATTGTCATGTGTCTCTTTAAAGATTTTCCTAATACCTATATTAAAATATATAAGAAGTTTCTGATATTACACAAAGAAGGACAATTTGAAACATGATTGAGAACTTCTTCATTTGGGCAAAACATTTGCCTGAAATTCGGACCTGGCTATAACCCTGCTTTGTAAGTATGTCATCATTGATACGTATAGTAAATGTGTTTTTAAATACTTGAGGTAAATGTAAAAAAACAAAACATTGTGTATCGTCTTACATGTATGCATTTTAAACCAAACACAATCACTGTTGTATAAAACATTTATCTAAATGCATGCCCATAGGCTCAAAGTATGAATACACTGGCGCAAATACACTTTTTATATAGTTAAGTATAAAAGTCGAACAGGAAATGCAGCTTTCACAGAACACAGTAAACCCCAAAACACACAAAACGGCAAACACGAATGGCAATGTTAATAAGGAATAAAGGCATATGACGCACAAACACAACAATGGTTGACAATAGGGCTACCGCCTTGGAAAGGTCAGTGGCAAAAAAGGCCGCTTGGGGTTTAAACCAGGTTCTAGGATGAACCAAACCTCACACTTACCCTACTGATCCCAATAAAACGGGACAGTGTAAATAAAGAAATATACTAAAATAAATAAGCACTTTTTGCTCATGTAGCGTAAAGAAATTAGATGTTATTTTACAACTGAAGTATTTGAAAACATTGGCAGATTGGCAAGACAAGGGGTTTTGTTCGTTTTCACCCCGGATCCAAGAGCAAATAATCACTTTGTGATCCAAGATCAGAGATATCACCCTTAAACAGCGTATTTCATATAAAACTACTATTAAGCTCACGGTAATCTTTTATTAAATAAATGTTCTGTTTATACTGCAATATTATTTTTTTTATATATACTAACCTTGTCATTATAAGGAAATAACAAACCAAAGTTTCAATTATAAAAGTACCTCCCTTTACAATGAAATAAGAACAGTCTTATAATTTATGTAAACACATTTTTATTTTCCTTTTTATTTTCTTGCTAACATCATTTAAAGAATGTGCTGCACAAACTTGATAATTATGTCCATTACATTGTTCATGACCTCATTACATTGTTCATGACCTCATTACATTGTTCATGACCGCTGCGACTGGTAGCCTAGCATCTGTTCAATGGGATTTACCATGTTATTTAATTGCTAACACGCTTTATTTTGTACATGTATACAACTGCTTCCACCACAAGTGAGACTGAACCAGCTACATTGTACTTCTGATTTATTCTATAACGTTAACTGCATGCATCACTGAATCTCTACTGTTAAAGGGACACATGATCATGACAATCTTGATATTAACTATTACAGTAGTTTCAGGCAAACTTGTTTTTAAAAATAATTACTAACTGTTTATTATATTGTACCAATCTGTTTATAGTAAATTAGCGAAGAAAAATGTAAACTCAGAATGTTATCTAATTACATGTATATGCAAGCAGGTTAAAGGTTAAGTTATGGATATATTTATTTCGGCAAAAATACAGATGTACATACATGGTTAAAAATACAACACAAAGTTGAATAATTATAATACACAGATGCTGTTTTTAATGCTGGATAAAAACCTCAAGATTGCCGTGTATCAGTTTAGTGTATATTTGTCCTTTTACATGTGTGTCATTTTAGTGTACGTGTATCCTTTTATTGTACTTGTGTTCCTTTTAGTGTATTTGTGTCCCTTTAAGTGTATGTGTGCCCCTTTTTGTGCCCCATTTAGCATACGAAGGGTATTACAGAAAAGGCAACACGATACACGGTTGCTTCGCCTTCTTAGGATTACTCCGATATATTTCAAGTTGTCGCTCCGTCAAATTAAACAACGCTGTTGCTGACGTTTTCTGACATTTCGAGTAATGCTTGTCGCATGGAATCCTATAAATAGGCTCAAAAGGATCTTCTGTGTCCCCAAGAATAAGTTTAACATCCCGTGCAGATTGAGGTGCTCCCATTTCATTGCATCTTTTCTCACGTAGCTTTGTTCCCTTCCAAGTACTGCTTTTATCCACTTCCAAGTGCTTGTAGTGATTTTGATGGAAGAAGTAACTCGGGTTGTTACCATCTCCGCCATACGGAACACGGTGTATATGTACTTTTGTTCCACTCTGAAATGATTGTAAATATTCATTTAAAGTTTGGTTATACTAGTACCATCAGTACTGTTGTGTATCATACTGTAATAACAAAGTGTTTGTTGCTTGGTTGAATGGTGTTTTACGTCATTTTCAGCACATTTTAGGCTATATATGACAGTCCATTTGTTCATGGTGGAGGCAGACCACCATTTTTCTTCTGGGTAGAACGAGTAATTTTACCTCCCGCCAGACGAAAGAATCGACACTGTCTCACTTACAAATCCAGCTCCCAGTGTGATTCGAACCCGCAGCGGTGAGAGGCCAGATTAAGATTTCAAACGCAGCGTTTTTGCCATCCCGGCTATGAGGGGCTGGTAACTAAGGACCTTATACATGTCTAATGCACCACTCCGATATAGCGTTTGAATATATCATAATGATTTGATTTCTATAAAACACAGTCATAAAAGCTGGAATGTACTACATGTACTTCAATGTGAAAACAAAACTGAAACGCATTATAATGGTATTGCTAATATTTGAATTGACACACATTATTTTCCAGATCGCATTCAGGTCCTTGAAAGGATGCAATATTTTTCATGTTTAAGTGTTTGATGTTGCTGTGTTTGAAGACTACATTATTTAAGCTCTATATTTGTAACACAGTGTTAGAAACTTAGATAAACAAAAACCTTCGCCAGAGCTAAAAGTGTAAGGATCAGCCAATATGTGGCCTGTCTGATGACACTCATTCGTTGATTGTGTTAGCATTGTATTTATCTACGTTAAACAATTCTTTATACACTTGATATATATGCTGGGTTTTGAAAAAATCAAAATCTTTACAATTTTTAATGAAGGCGTATTGACAATTTTGTAAATGTTTACTGCTTTCAAGAGTTAAAGGGACACACAACATAAGGTTTATTTGCAATAAAATTATTTTGAAAGACAATCAGATTGCAGAGACCGCCTTTCCATCAAAATTGTATTTTAAATCTTCTTTTGAATATTGTAAAGAAATTTAAAAAATCCCCATTTAAACAGTTTCTAATCATGATATGCATTGTTTTCTTCTAAATATTTTTAAAACTCTTTATATATAAATAGTATGCATATTGCGTCTTTAGCTGTACATTTTGTTGAGGGGTGGCCCACTGCAACCCTCACATACCTATTACGGGGTCAATAAATGGATTACCATTAACTTGGTGATAGCAATTTTAAAAACAAGAGCGCCGCCTAAAGGGGCATTATACGCCCGTTTCCTAAAGCTTTTATGTTAAAGGCATTTCCTAGGTGATAGGTCACTGTAACCCTTATCTTTGACCTTCTAACAAAAGAAAAACTGATAGGGCATGTTGTTTAACCAAGCGCACTATTTGTATAAAGTTTCAAGACTATAGATCAAATATTCGTGAATAACAGCTGGGAAGGAGTTTGTCATGATCAGGTCACAGTGACCCTGACATCTGACCTACTAAGCTTACAATTAATAGAGATTTTTGTTTTAACATGGGTACTATTTCTGTAAAGTTTCAAGATTGTAGGTATAATAGTTACAAGTAACAGTGACGAAAATATCTTAGAATTCAGTCATTGTCAGTTCGATGAGACCTTGATGATCTACTGAACCCAAAAGTAATAGGCTTCCTCCTCTAACCAAGGACAATGTACCTTGACCTTTGACCAAAATCAATAGGGTTTCTCCTCTCACCAAAGTCAATACAACTATGAAATTTCATGGGTGTGGGCGTTATAGTTTCGAAGTTATCGCGAGGAATGTCTATTTCTGTAGAAGGTCGTGGCCACCTTGGGTTCCTCCTCTCACCAAAGGCAATGCACCTATGAAAAGTTCCATAAGTGTGGGTAGTATGGTTTCGATGTTATCAGATGATAAGTCTATTTCCATATAAGGTCATGGGGAACTGGACCTGTGACCTACTGGCCCCAAAAACAATAGGGCTCATTCTTTCAGCTAGGGCAATGTACCTATGAAGTTTTATGAGTGCAGGTGTTACGGTTTTGAAGGTTTTGAGTGGAATGCATATTTCAATATAAGGTCACTGTGACCTTGACCTTTGACCTACTGGGCCCAAAACAATTGGGTTTCTGCTTTCAACAAGGGCGATGAACCTATGAAGGTTTATGAATGTAGATGTTACAGTTTTGAAGTTATCATGTGGAATTCATATTTCCGTATAAGGTCAGTGACCTTGACCTTTGACCCCAAAAGTAAAAGGGTTCCTGCTTTCGACATGGGTAATGAATCTTTGAAATTTCATGAGTGTACGGTTTTGAAGTTATCATGTGGAATTCATACTTCCATATAAGGTGATGGTGACCTTGACCTTTAAACTACTGACCCTAAAACACATTAGTATTTCTCCACTCACCATCGGCAATGTATGTATGAACTTTAAAAAGTGTAGGTGTTTCAATTTTGAAGTTATCATGAGGAATGCATTTTTCTATAAAGGTGACAGTGACCTTGGCCTTTGACCTACTGACCCCAAAAGCAATAGGGTTCCTTCTCTCACCTAGGATAATGTACCTATGAAGTTGTATGAGTGTAGGTGATACGCATTTGAAGTTATTATGCGGAATTCATATTTCCATATAAGGTGATTGCAACCTTCACCTTTGGCCTACTGACCCCAAAAGAAATAAATTTCCTCCTCTCACTTAGGGTAATGTACCTATGAAGTTTTATGAATGTAAGTGTTATGGTTTTGAAGTTAGTTTGTGGAATGCATATTACCCTATAAGGCCACTGTGACCTTGATCTACTGGTCCCATATGTAACAGGGTTCCTCCTCTCAACGAGGGCAATGTACCTATGAAGTCTTATGAATGTAGGTGTTATGATTTTGAAGTTATAGTGCGGAATGCATATTTCAATATCAGGCCACCGTGACCTTGACCTTTGACCTATTGGCCCCAAAAACAATAGGGTTCCTCTTCCCATCTAGGGCAATGCATCCTTGAAGTTTCATTAGTGTATGTGTTATAGTTTCGAAGTTATCGTCCAAAATGCGTTTTTCTATATAAAGTCATGCTGACCTCGACCTATTGACCTACTGACCCCGAAAACAATAGGAATCCTCCTCTCACCTACGGCAATGTATATATGAAGTTTCATGAGTGTAGGTTTATAGTTTCGAAGTTATTGTTCGGAATGTGTTTCTCTATGCAAGGTCACAGTGACCTTGACATTTGACCTACTGACCCCAAACACAATAGGTCCTCCTCTCACCTAGGGCAATGTACCTGTGAAGTTGGATGGATGTAGGTCAATTGCTCTGTAGTTATCGTCCGGAATAAGCAATTGTTTACGGACGGACAGACGGACAGACAGACAGACAGAAAGACTGACAGACAGACGTACAACCCCATACCATAATACGTTCCGTTTTTCAAACGGACGTGTAAAAAAGGGTGACCTACTTTTCGTGTGAAAGTTTAGTCCTCATTTATATGTATCCTTGTTGAAGTGTGAGTAGTATATAACTATTGCCGACTTAGAAATGGAGTTACCCAAAACTTTCATGAGAGTTAAACTGAAATCTCAAAAAATTATTCAATTATATACAAGCAGATTTAAAGTCAAAATGATACTGGACTTATTAAATCTAGGTGCTAATTTCAACGCTAGATATAAACTTCGAAGGCGGTAGCCCTATTGCCAACCCTTTTGTGTTTGTGATGTCGTTTGCATTTATTTTTACTTTTGCCTTCTTGTTTGTCTGTTTGCGTGTTTGTTTCTGTGTTTTGTGGTTGACTGTCCTCCTTGAATGCTACTTTCCCTGCCCGATCGTTTTATATTTCTTCGTAATTGCCATGTGTTCCTTCAAGAGTAAAAAATAGGTCAAAGTCACACAAAGAGTGACCTACTTTTAAAATCAATGTATAGTACTTAGATGTATATGCGTATGAAATATGAGGAGTGCATGTCTATATTAATGACTAAAAGTTAGGAACGGACCGTAAAATGCAAACAAAAAGTCAATGGGCTTAACCAGTAGGTAAATATCATGGTGACATCTTTTTGATATTAATGTATATGGTTCATTTATTATACTACTAATTTATATGACTTGTATATTTAACATGGTTCGTTAAAACACTCAAAGCTGATTGGTTATTGGGGAGGTTTTAAAATTCCTATCAATACCTGTTACGACGTCATATTAAATGATGCAAA
The DNA here is from genome assembly GCA_037043455.1 of Cyrtodaria siliqua. Taxonomy (NCBI): domain Eukaryota; kingdom Metazoa; phylum Mollusca; class Bivalvia; order Adapedonta; family Hiatellidae; genus Cyrtodaria; species Cyrtodaria siliqua. Next base: position 57,455 of record JAWPHD010010716.1, read on the forward strand.
AAACAACGCAAAGTAAGGAGTGATTTTAAGTACCAAATATACATTTAAATAGGACGCTGCATATATTTCTCATTCGACAAATTGTGTATCATGATGCATAAAAATCCATGTCAGATAAGAAATATTTCCAGAGGGCTTGTATTGTGCGAAATCAAAACCCGGTATTTGGGACTTGAAACACACCGAAACCTTTTGTATTCACCTGGGACAATATAAACCCGCTGGAAATGTTTGATTTCTTAAATGTATGTGTGTCAGAAGTTTAAAGGTCCAATGGTTAGTGATGAAAGGTAATACTGTGTGGTGCGGAGCATAAAAACGAAACTTCGTATCTTACCGGGTCAGGATATACTTCCATGGAGCACATGTCTGTCCCGTCTGTGCTGGCAATATTGATATTCATTCCATACGCACAGCCCACAGGGTCATTCTTCATCATTGCTGCACATTCTTCAATAGTGTCGCACCCAAGCAGAGCACGTAAAAGGATCGCTATTGGAACCGCACCCTCTACTGCCTGTGGTGGGAAAAGAGTGTTCAGAGTAAATACCAGTTTCTTATTCATACTGAATGCGAAGCCTGCCAAATAACCCGGGTATGCGTACGATACAAATTGTTGCGGCGGCGTGTATCTGGTAGATTCTCCCAGTTTCGCCAATTTATCCTCCGTCTCAACAATAGAGTCGTCGGTGTCATCGATAGTCACGTGCACAACGTAAACGAACTTGCTGACCTCAATGTCCCAGTCTTCGTTGTGCGCTATCATTCTAAATCCTTCGTTATTTACCAAAACGTCGGTGCAACCTTTTCCACTGTTCACTTGTTCATAGAGTTCTTTCTGTGGTACCTCGGATGCCGAATAACAGAATCGAATTTCGGAGCATAGCTCTAACAGAAACATATCTTCGAACGATTGATTTGCACCATCCGCCATACCTCGTATTTCCGATACTATATTTGGGTGGCATTTTTGTGCGGCATTCAAGTGTCCATCATATGCAGCACGTCCGTTCGCAGTCTGATAGAACCTGCGAAAAAGCTTGACGTCCTTGGCTGTCTCGAGATATTCAATGATCATACCTGAAGATACACAATAAGTTATAATGTTAGTATTGCGTTTTCAGAACACACGTTTTGGAATGTTAAGCATGGAAGTTGTTGTTGTTGTTGTTGTTGTTGTTGTTTTTGTTTTAAAAAGAGGTTCAATAATTACTGCAGATGGCTATCAGAGTACTATTTACCATCAGACTGCACTATATTTAGGACGGCCGCAGTGGCTAATTGGTAAAGTGAGAAAAAAATAACAGCGACATTAAACTATACTCTGTTGCAAAAGAAGCTGGACACTTTGAACATTTTACTTTACACCCTATCCTCTTTATCAAGCGACAGTCCCTTAATGGTTAGACCTATTGAAAAACAAATGACAACATGATATTGGCAATGTAATGATAAAACGTTTGCTGAGTATATATTCCATCCATTCAACCATTATTTATTATATACATACTATTCATAATTATAACCCTTAAACAAGATGTCCGTGACCTTGAAACGTTCTCCTGAAGATCTGAACAGCTAAATCTCGGAACGTTGTAATAACATTTTATATGTTTGTCCCTATTTGAAGGGACAGTGTATGTTATTCATTAAACAATACAACTGTTTGTGTCCATGTTTGTAGGAGGTACGTTTGAAGTCCGAGCAGCCCTTACAGTTGTCAGAGAAAAACATTTTGTTTTCAATTTTTCTCATATGAAAATCATTTTTGTAACAAGAGTAAGATTACTGTAAAGTTTCATGAAAATCATTCAAGTAGTTTCGGAGAAGTTGCTACACGTTTTTCTTATATAACTCTGTGTAAACCGGGATGGTTGTTGGTGTACATGTTTGACGTCAAATAATAAACAAGAAGCACTAATACTGGCGCGAACGCTGGACTGCTAACTTTTACCGCACAAATCTAACATGAAAACGGGGATAGTTTTGGTAAAAGGAATGGCAGAGTTATGGCGCACGTAACACAGATGATAAACATGTTTGCCAACACAGATGATAAACATGTTTGCCAAGTTTTTAAGTTGTGTGCATATGACTACATTCAAAATGTTAACCAAACATCTAAGTGAAACAATGGGATAATTATATTATAACAATTATTGCCATACTGGACACTCGCTAAAATTCCCCAAGGAAAATCTGAAGTTAAACACAATTTTATATTTATAGTATACACCCAGTTGCGTTCAAGTACCCCAAACATGAATTTCGTTTACATTCCGTTTGCGCTCCATTTGAATTCCGTTCACGGTCCGTTTGCGATCCGTTTTCATTCCGTTTGCATTTAATTTTTATAAATGATTTTTTTTTAAATGCAATTAATATATTCAGTGATTATAAACGAAACTCTGCGTTTTTATAAATGCGTTCTTTTAAATGCACGGCACTGCATTAATGAACGCAACATAATGCTTTCGTTTAAATGCACATAAGGTTATAGCAAACGCATAAACCTCTGGCTCTTGTAGTTTCAGAGAATGAGATTTTTAAAAATGCAAAAGTAGATATAAAAATCGGACAGGAAAAGTAGCATTCGTGGACGACAATCTACCGGAAACACACAAAGAAACAAAGAACAACTATATACAAAGATAAATCAAAGGCAAGATAAGACATCACAAACACACAAGGGTTGACAATAGGGCTACCGCATTGGAACGGTCAGTGGCTAAAAAGCCCGCTGGGGGTTTAAACTAGGTTCTAGGGTGCACAAAACTTCACTCTTATCCTATTGTCATCCCAATAAACCGGACAGTGTAAAAAGATATCCCCGCCAAGTTATAATCTCTAATAAACAAGGAAGCGGTAATATGCAATATAAGTAAAGCACCTACATGATCATGTATATATAATATAAAAGCAAAAGTCTAGAAAGTCACAGAGTAAGTACGCAGTGACTGGGCAGAAAGAAATATAAAAAGATCGGACAGGGAAAGTAGCATTCAAGGAGGACAGTCAACCACAACAAACAGAAACAAACACGCAAACAGACAAACAAGAAGGCAAAAGCAATAATACATACAAAGGACAACACAATCACAAAAGGGTTGACAATAGGGCTACCGCCTTGGAACGGTCAGTGGCAAAGAAGGCCACTGGGGGTTTAAACCTCACACTTACCCTACTGTCATCCCATTAAACCAGGACAGTGTAAATAAAGAAATCCCCGCCATGATCTAATCTAGAAGACAGAGAAACAAGAGAACAAACCGTTAAGAGTACGACAAGACGAGATTAAAGACAAACATCAAACGCTACCGTTCCATAAGAATTTAGGTAGACATCTTCATATGGTCCACAATCTGCCCGGTCATCGCATAACCAAAGAGGAAATCATAGTGGCGGACTGTAAATGCTTCAACCACTAAACATGCAGTACGTTGCAAAATGATAGGTTAATAACCTCTTTTGATAAACTGTATATCAAATTTAAAAAAGATCGTATGAAAGTGATTATGACCAAGGATCTTACGAAGTTTGTAAATCACATCACCATAGAAATAAGTATAAAAGTCGAACAGGAAATGCAGCTTACACAGAACACAGTAAACCCCAAAACACGCAAAACGACAAACATTATTGGCAACGTTAATAAGGAAAAAGGCTTATGACGTCACAAACACAAAAAGGGTTGACAATAGGGCTACCGCATTGGAAAGGTCAGTGGCAAAAAAGGCCGCTGGGGTTTACACCTGGTTCTAGTGTGCACCAAACATCACACTTACCCTACTGTCATCCCTATAAAACCGGACAGTGTAAGTAAAGACATCTCCGCCATGAACTATTCTCTAACCAACAAGGCAGCATCAATAGGCAATATAAGTAAAACACAAAGATGCTCGTGTATATATAAAAACAAAAAAAACAATAGTCTAGAAAGCCACAAAGAAGGTAATTAGTGACTTGACAGAAGCCAGACCAGCAAGAGAATAAATCATTGAGGGCACGACAAGACAAGATTGCAGACAAACATCAAACTTGGGCTTTAGGTAGACGTCATCATAGGGTCCGCAGCCTGACCAGTCATCGTACAATTAAAGAGGAAAGCATAGTGGCGAACTGTAAATGTGTCCACCACAAAGCATGCAGTGCAAAATGAGAGGGTCATAACCTTTTTTGATAAACTTTTTATCAAGTTTAAAGTCTTTCGCAGAAGAGTTCTTGAATTACTTTTATATTCTGAAAGAAGATCAGGGTAACGATAATAACAAAAACATTGCAAAGGTTTTACGAAATTTACGATAACGGTAGCCCTGGTGGAGTAGCTTTTTAGTTATACAAACATTACGAATATTAAAGTCCTCTACTCGATTACATGCTCTAGAAATACGAAAAAGTTGAGACACATAGACCCATTAGAAGTTGCTCGGGGAACATCCCCATCTAAATGGGGATAACTAACAATATCAAAGTTAAAATAATCTCTCTTGTCATAGATTTTGCTAATTATTTCACAATTTTCAATAGAGATGTAAGTCGAGGAAATAAGCGTTAGTATCAGAAATATTAGCTTTGTTAAGTTGAAGTTCTTTAGGATATATAGTATTGACCATAGTAGAAAAGAAAGGGTTGTTAGTGTTCGATATGTCATTCAAATACCGGGAGGTGTCATTAAAGGCTTAAGTTACATCTGCCGGAGTATCGGATGAAAGACTCAACATGAAATCGCTTTCATAGCAATACAGGAACAAATCTGCGACAAGAGGTGCACAGTTCGTATCTAAAGGGATACCAACAATTGTCTATAAACGGTAGTTCCATACCTGACGATAATATTATCTAACAGGAAAATGAGTACTTCACAAACCTCTTGGCAAGCCCACAAAGTGTAAACTGCCGTTGGTAAAAAAAACGCTTTGATATTATTACAGGCCAAACATGTAGCTTTTTCTCTAGCGAAAATTGTTTTGAATAGGAGTAATAAGCTTGTCTTTGATAAGGTGATGTGGTGAAGTTGTATATAATGTAAAGAAGTCATAAGTACTTATAGATGAAAATAAGTATAAAAAGTCGAACAGGAAATGCAAACCCAAAAACACGCAAAAAGACAAACATCAATGGCAGTGTTAATAAGGAATAAAGGCATATGACGTCACAAAAATAAAAAGAGTTGTCAAATTGACTACCACCTTGGATTGGTCAGTGACAACAAGAGCTGTCGGAGAACAGCGCAGCTCGACTATTCGATTTTTCATAAATTATATAGCTAGTATACACTGGTCAAAATTGCTAACCGGTCATTTTATTATTTGGAATATTATATCAAATATTGTATATTTTGAGTTGATATTTCATACAAATAAATATGAGCAGCAAACAAAACGATCAATACATTTTGTAACTTCAAAATCCGCACTTCCGGTCTCGTGGCTTATTTTGGCGCGAAATCGCATTATTATCCCGTGCTGCACGAGGTAAGATTTGAACATGTGTTTGTGATCTCGGAATTGTTTATCGTTTCAATCCCAAACAAAAACTTACTAAAAATTAAATAAACAATGCGTCGGATGACAACGGAAGAGCGTGGACGGGCCGTCGGTATGATTATTGCTGGTACTTCGATTCGGCAGGTAAAGGACATTGCGTAATTTGTTCATTTTTATTAATTTATTTAATCAATTTTCAACGTTTTATTTTCTCTTTTTCAAGTCCAGTATTGTGTATTATAATATTCCTCATCCTTCTGGCAGGTTAGTTTATTCATAAGTTTACTTGTCTGTCCGTCCGTCCGTCCGTCACTTCGTTTGTTCGTTCGTACATGATTCTGTCTAACCATGTTCATTATTTCTGAAAAAGTCGCAAGAATGAGTTGTTTTATATTTATAGGTAGCCAGAACAGTCAACAGACGTTTTTCAACAATTTACGACCTTTGGCTCAAGTGCAATCGCACCGGAAGTGTTGATGACCTTTACCGAAGGCCAAAAAGACGTGTGACAACGCAGCGTCAAGATCGCTACATCCTTGTAACACACCTTCGTAATAGAAGAATAACAGCGACAGATATTGCCAGACGTTTAATAGGCGTCCATAATAGAAACGTGAGTGATCAAAGAGTACGAAATCGACTACGGATCATGGGATTGAGAGCGAGAAGACATTTTGTGGGATTAGTATTGACTGGAAGACACCGGCGAATTCGGCTTCAGTGGGCCAGAAGGTATTTGAGGTTCACCAGAGCAGACTGGGCAAATGTCGCCTTTACAGATGAGTCCAGATTTAATCTTCAGAAGTCTGACGGCAGAGAGCGAATTTATCGACGACATGGGGAACGATATTCGGATAATTGCGTCAACGAAAGATCTCATTTTGGAGGAGGGTCAGTGATGGTTTGGGGAGGTATTAGTTTGCACACTAAAACTGATATGGTGGTTGTTCGAGGAAACCTGAACGCAGACCAATACCAGCAACAAATACTTCGACCAACGCTTATTCCCCATATTCGCGCTAACCGTGGGATGACATTCATGCAAGACAATGCACCTTGCCATACTGCAAGAACTACCCGTCAGCTACTTCAGGGCAACAACATTCGAATAATGGAGTGGCCGCCATGTAGTCCGGATTTAAATCCAATCGAACATCTGTGGGACGAAATCGACCGTCGTGTGCGACAGTTACCAAGGCAACAAAATATTGCTGACCTCACAAGGGACATTGTCAATGTTTGGAATAACATACCTCAGCGTTTTCTACATAACTACATAAATTCCATGCGACAACGCTGTTTAGCTGTTGTACACGCAAACGGCTGTCATACGCGATATTGATTTTTGTAAATTTTGAAATTACTGGTATCTATGAATTTCGATACAATAAACTTCTTTGAAATTCATAAAATACTTTGCTTTACTGATGTGATTACTTATAGAACATTTTTCAATACATTTATTTCCAATTTCACATATATTTTATTTTTCTGAGACAAATAAATAAGAAAATAACAAGTGATCGGTTAGCAATTTTGACTAGTGTATACCATCAGAAAACAAGGCTAAAACAATGTGGGTTGGGGTGCAAGATAGCTATGTGTAAGAATTTACCAAAACAACACAGATATATGTAAAAATAGCTATAGCTATGTGTAAGAATTGATCAAAACTACACAGAAATTTGTAAAAAAAAATAATTGCGGGTGAGGGGTCGGGGTGTTTGAGAGGCGGGGGTGGCTGGTGGGGGGAGTGGGGGTGTTGAGGACAACATATATGTGTAAGAAGCTATGTAAGACTTCACCAAAACAACACAAAAACATGTAAAAAAAAAAAAATTGAGTTTTTAGTTGTGATGGGGGATAGGCGGGGTGTTGGTGGGGAGGGCAACATAAATGTGTAAGAAGCTATGTAAGAATTGACCAAAACAACACAGAAATATGGTAAAACAAAATAAAAATAAAAATATTTCGAGTGGAAGGTAGTGGGGTGGGGGCTGGTGGAGGGAGTGGGGTGGGGGGGGGGGGGGGGTACAAGATAGCTATGTGTAAGAATTTACCAAAACAACACAGATATATGTAAAAAACAATAAACATTAAATAAAAATATTCCAGTTTCGAGCATGGGGGTGGGGTGTGGGTAGCTATGTGTAATAATTGACCAAAACAACACAGAAATATGTAAAAAAAAAAAAAAAGAGTTTCGAGTGGGTGTGTTTGGGTGGGGTGGGGGCGTTGGGAGAGGCAGGGGGTTTGGGGGAGGGAGCAACATATACGTGTAAGAAGCTATGTGTAAGAATTGACCAAAACAACACAGAAATATGTAAAAAAAAAAATAAAAAATCTAGTTTAGAGTGTGGGGTTGGTGGGGGGGGGGGGATGGCGGGGGAGGGGGCAACATGTGTAAGAATTGACAAAAGCAACACAGAAATATATAAAAAAAAATCAAGTGGGTGCGTGGGGAGGGGGTGAGACGCGGGGGTGGGTGAGGGAGGAGGGCAACATATATGTGTAAGAACTGACTAAAACAACACAGAAATATGTTTTAAAAAAGTGTGGGGTGAGGGGTTGGTGTGAGGCGGGATGGGTGGGGGGATGGAGGGGGCAACATATGTGTAAGAATTGACTAAAACAACACAGAAATATGTAAAAAAAATAGTACGGAGTGGGATAGGAGTGGGGGCGGGTGGGGAGGGGAGGAGGGAGCCCATGCCCTTATATGGGTGAAGTATGAATAAGATGCATAATGCTATAAGAAATCCCAAACCAAAATTATAGATATATACATGCTTACATGCAAACCTAGATCTGCCTTTGTTGCACATTTTATGGGCCATCACAATTTGGGTTCCATGGGAGCCCAGAATTTGTAGAGGACAAAATTACTTACCCAACCCTTTACAACATACTATAAGGAAACCAATTCCAAAATTTAATTCAGCTAGGACAAGAAATGTAAGAGATATAGACCTGTAAACACAGCTTATACGCAAAATTTGATGTAAAACAGACACATTTTAAGAATTTTGGTTCCATGGGAGCCCAGGGGTTACAGGAACCAAAATTAAACAGCCCTTAAGATAATGCTATAAGGCAGCTAATGGCCAAATTTGGTTGTGCTGGGGTAAGAATTGTAAGAGATATAGACTTGTAAACACAGCTTATACGCAAAATTTGATGTGAAATGGGACACATTTTATGGGCTATCATAATTTGGGTTCCATGGGAGCCCATGGGCTACAGAAACCAAAATCTTAAGATAATGCTATAAGGAAGCCCATGGCCAAATTTGGTTGTGCTAAGATAAGAAATGTAAGAAATATAGACTTGTAAACACAGCTTACACGCAAACCTTGATGTGGGGTGATTACATAAGCTCTCTTATTCTTCGAATAGCCTAGCTAAAAAAGGCCGCTGGGGGTTAAAGCCAGCCAGGTTCTAGGGTGCACCAAACTTCACTCTTACCCTGCTGTCATCCCAATAAAACGGGACTGTTTAAATAAACAAATCCCCGCCATGAACTATTCTCTAACAAACAAGGCAGCATTTATAAGCAATATAAGTAAAACACACAGATGCTCGTGTATATATAAATACAAAAAACAATAGCCTAGAAAGCCACAAAGTAGGTACTTAATGACTTGGCAGAAGCCAGAGCAACAAGAGAATAAACCATTGAGGGCACGACATGATAAGATTGCAGACAAACCTTAAACGTCACCGTCAATTTGGGCATTAGGTAGACGTCATTATAGGGTCCACAGCCTGTCCGGTCATCGCAAAATTAAAAGGAAAGCATAGAAAATTGACGTTTATTACAAATTTTATAAAGAACATCTCCTGAATTTTTAATAGACCAAAATAAATTAATCCCAGAGTTTTCATAAGTTTTAGCACACAATAGTTTAACGTGATCTTTAACGGCAGTAAGACAAGAAGTTAAACATTTAGAGATGTTTGTGGTTGTGCAGGCACTAGAATTTGAAAAAAGCGGGCCTTATAATGATTTTTATGCAATTTAGGAATCCAGTACATAGTTGGCAGTTTCCTGGATCACCATTTGAACACACTTGATATAGGACCATAAGCTTCTGGTAATGTACACTTTTAGACCTCTGGTTCTTGGGGTTTCGGAGAAGAAGATTGTTTTTTCCTATACAAGTCTATGTAAACCAGTGACCCCAGGAGTAATACCAGATTTGACCCCAGGGTCACCATTTGAACAAACGTGGTACAGGACCATAAATTGATGCTACATGTGAGAAGAAGATTGTGTACGTTTTTCCCTTTATATGCATGTAAGTCTATGAGAAACATGCAACATATTTGTATACAAACTTTTGAACCCCGGGGCGCAGCCATTGTTGACCACATGGAATATATTCATTCGGAAAAAAAAGATAGTCCAGGGGTTGGCGATCATTAACAAAGAAAAACTTTCAAAATCTGTTCAGTTTTTTTTTTAAAGAAGATTCGATGTCGCGTTGATCTAGTTTTAACAAGTTTGATAGCAACTAACTGAGGATCATCCACGTTAAGTTTGGTAATTGGCCATTCCTCTTCAGAGGAGATGTCGTTTAAAATTGTTGACGGACTGGCCGACGGACGGACGGCTCAGGTGAGCTAAAATATTATGAATGTGCCTTTCACTATCAAGTAATTTAGGCGAGGAAAAACAAAGGATGGTGAGGCTCCCGGGCTGTTCTGCATTTTTGTGCCGAGCTAAGGTTTTGTGCACCTGTCCGATTGTTCTAAACCCTAGCCCCTTTTGTCGACACGCTTATGTTTGTGGTGTCGCCTACTGTGGTCCTATATACCGGTGTATTTTTTATCTATTTCGAATGAATTTTTATGACTAAATTCTATGAATGCTTTATTGCTTGTTCGGCTTTCGAATATTCTTACAGTATTCTATATATATTATGTAGATTGTCCACATGTTCCGTGTGGTTTACTAGTTGTGTATAGATGTATCTGTTAAACAGAATCTTTCTCTTGTGGTGGACATAATGTTTATGACGTTTTCTACTACACTGCCTTATAAATCAAATGTATTAGGTCACCTCTTTATTAGGCCGAAGGTAAATATCTACATGATAAAACTTAGTTTCAACTAGTTAAAACAGCTTTATATCATTTGATGTATAACCACGGAGTTATTTTCGATCGTGATCAAAATACTAATAAGAGTATACACCTGTATACAGGTAAGATATTATACAGGTAAGATATCGTATATATACCAGATTCGCAAGTGGGATTAAATGTTCTAATGTGTAGAAAAAATGATTATGTCCTCATTTGCATTTACACTAGTAAGTCGTGGCTTGATACATATTTAGGTCATATACCAGTATTGCATTTCACATATGCCTACATTATAGACTTTTTGGACTTCAGTCTCTATTTCTAAATCACATTGGCTGAACAAAAACATTTTTCCGTAAAGAACTGTCTTAGATACACTCAAAAAGGTCCAGCAACTTGGGGATAATGTAATGGTTCAGCCTATAATAGTTCTCTGAAGGTAGGCACCGTAGATTTACTTTTGTAAATTCTTAGCATCTGTAAATTTACTGACTCTCAGTACAATGTTATCAATAAATCAAAATATCCTAAAGGAACATGTTTTATGGTGAAAATTTAATATGTTGATGTTTTATGGGGATTTGTTATGATTTGGATAATTTAATCCAATCAGAATTTACCTTACAATCTGACTATATGCACTAATAAATCCTATACTTTTTTCAACTAATCAGAAGCCCCAGCGGTATCTGACCTATGTGATAGAAATAGTATACACCAACAAAGATTACCTTTAAATGTAGAACCAATGGCTTTGCCCGCTTCATAATTGTTCCTTGCTCTGACGTACAGAACTGGTAGTGATTCGGTTGTATCCATCGTTAACGCAATGCAGACATACGCGTATATGCTATTTCACTCAGTACATGTAAAGGTAGACTGTGTAACGAAAGTTAACCATACAACACTGCAAGATAAAGGGACACCATAGTAATGTCATCAGTGTACACAAGGTAGTACAATGTGTTTGTGATCACGTGTATCACTAACGACAGTTGATTACGTTTACTTATAACCCAGTATAATTATGGACAGTATATTACGGTTATTGTATAACCATGTATAGTTGGTTTAGTGTTAAGTAAACCGTCTCTTAATTTAACAGGTTTTAAATGTTTGTATACGTATATTATGTATACACACTTTTTCTATGTAACACATATAATAAAATCATTATAACTGTATCAAGTGTGTAAATAGTCTAAGCACAGAAATCGTCTCTGACTTCACTCGGATAGACAATAATCCGATCTGCAAGAGCGTTTTCGGTCTAGTGGCCTTCTTCAGTTGCAACGTAAAATCCTAAACGATTTCTATTTATTACATTAATTCTCTCATTTACTGATTTAATGAGGTTTATGATGGTACACTGTGATTGACCAATTAAGTATATATAGCGTATTCAATCTGTCCCAATTAGTTTGTAACACAGATTAAATATTTTATATATGCGTGGTTCTTATTGAAAATCATATTTCAAAGTACAATAGTAACATGTCGGATTTGTACCGAATGTATTGAACATGCAGCAAGATGTGCAGACACGACTGGGTTGGTACCGTCTTATATGTGTCTTACAGAGAGCATATATTCCGAAGAATACATTATTTATAATTTACTCGTCGGGTTGGTACCGGGACAAAATTTGGAGTATCTCCAAATGTGAGTAAATTTGTTAACATAAAAAAGTATTTGCAAAATAAGACACGAATGTGCCATCTTATATATATTCCGAGGAATATACAGTTTACACGTCGGGTTGGTTCCGATACAAAATCTGGAATATCTCCAGATGTGTGTAAATCTGTACTGTTACAGTATATAGATTGCTAACATAAATCAATTATACGAGTGCATGTGATCCAATTCATGATAAAAGTTTCATATCAACCATAATATGGTGTAAGCATTGGTTTGCATGTCTAAAATTTGAATTCGTCATTTATTTTGAAAGGAAACGGGTGCATAATGCTCAAATTAAGCATGTTGCGTAACCTATGCTAGCATATATTACTGTGCATAATATGTTTCCATGTAAATAAGGGGAAATGTTTAGGCTAATTCATTTTGTTTATGTCCTTTAGGCTGGAAAATATCAATAGGTATATGTGTCAAGTTTAAGTCGGATCTCCACTAAAAGTCTGATATACACCTTTAATATCAACAATCACTTGTTTCCGATAATAGTTTTGAACAATCATTTTCAGTGATTCTATCCTTAAATATGTACATAATAATTATGAAAAAACGTGTTTACCCATCGTGTAAGCTGTTTTGTTTAACCTTCTTACCTTGCTTACATTCATTCATAGTACATTTATATTTAATCATGGACTTGCATTATAATCATTAATAGGTCTAAATCTCAATGACGTCATATTTAGTGTGTAAATCTCCAACACGACATAATAATTTGAACGTTAACTTTGCCCGAATTCATTGACCGTTTCAATTTATTAAAATTAGCCCTATCGGGTCAGACACACTGTGACATGGATGGTTGGGTGTTATGATGCTAAAACAAGTACTAAGTACCTGAACAAAACGTGTACCAAGTACGAAATAGTAAACTAACATCGGATTTAACTGTATTATATACCTGGTTAAACGATGTATATGTCCACATTAAAACTCAATGAAAATGGAGTCAACGCATCGAGAGCAGCAACTGATAAAAACTGAAACTACTGAATACGATTCACACAAAGTAGATGGCCAATTATTGTATTTTCTGTTAATGGTTACAATATTGAAATGATGGGGAGCAATATGCATTCAGTTATTATACTATTACAACCGTTTTAGTAGTGCTAACTATACTCTATGTCTAAATCACCGAAATCCATTTAAATTAATTTACGCGCAACACTTGATAACTCCATTTTAATGTTCCAAATGATTAGATCCATACAAAGTGTATATGATACGTGAATACAATAATGATATTCTGTGAAAATGTAACGCAATCAAGTAACAAGATCAATAGATGTCATTGATTGAAAAGGCACAAGCTCGGCGTCAGAAGTCGCAACATCATTACCTGATGTATCATCGGTCCGCATTTATCACGGATGGTAAACGTGCAAATCATGAACGAAATTGAATATGAACCAGCGGCGAATCCAGGATTTCAGCTTAGGCGGGGCGTAATATTTTAGTCAATATTCGGGTCCGTTTCTAGCCTCATAAAACGGTTGCGGTAGTGCATTGATAGGGTAAAAAATACCGTTTTGAAATAAAAGGACTTAACAATGTGTTAATTAAACCACTAATTAGCCATTATGCGTCGATCGAGCGAAGCGAGCGAGAATTATTTTTATACTGAGGGCGTGCATCGAAATTGTTGGATGGGGGGCCTAAGATTTTGGTCAATTTTCGGGTCCATTTCTAGTCTCATAAAACGGTTGGGGTAGTGCATTGATAGGGTAAACAAGTCCGTTTTCAAATAAAAGGATTTAACAATGTGTAAATTAAACCACTCATTAGCCATTATGCGTGGAGTGAGCGAAGCGAGCGAGAAAAGTTTTTTATACTATGGGGGTGAATCGAAATTGTTTGATGGGGGGCGTAAGACTTTGGTAAATTTTCGAGTCCGTTCCTAGCCTCATAAAACGGTTGCGGTAGTGGATTGATAGGGTAAAAAAGTCCGTTTTCAAATAAAAGGATTTAACAATGTGTTAATTAAACCACTCATTAGCCATTATGCGTCGAGCGAGCGAAGCGAGCGAGAAAAATGTTTATACTGAGGGCGTGCATCGGAATTGTTTGATATTTTATCTACAGTAACATGGACATACATGTATGATCCGGATATTTTAGTGGGGGGGGGGGGGGGGGGGTGGGGGGGGAAGGGCGCAGCCCCCCCCCACTGTATCCGTTAGTGTGAACATATTTAAATGATAAAGGTATAATTGTGATTTTTGAAATAGTATTGCATAATGAAATTAGTGTCGAAACAACAAGAACATTTTTCATAACTTTTGCCCGCTCAAATCCAGGCACGGAAGTTGCTCAACTCATTTTATTTTTTAGCACAATACTCAGGCGCGTAGCTGGGCTTACGCACCTACGCATGTGCGTATAATTATTTGTCAATGTCCGAAAAAATCTAAATCGAAAGAAATGCGAAAAACGCAATAAAAACTGAAGGGGAGGGGGTGGGAGGGGTGAGTCGTATTAAAGTTCCGTATGCCGTACCTGATTTAATTTTGTCTTCTGATGTCAATGTGTATTAAAATAACAGTCAAAATAAGTTTAAAATTGCTATGAAATATACGCCAAAACTCACCTATGATCAGCTGGTAAAAATAAATTCACAGTGGAGCATGCCCCCGGACCCCACTAGCGGCGGTGCGTAAATCAAATTTGCGCCTGACACTGGTGGTGTATGATTTGCCCGTTTACCGGTCGTGTTTATGTAAGCAAAGCTTCCACTTCTCATTTACCAATGGAACAAAACTGCATGTTTTCCGGGAAGTGCTTATCTCTAGTGCGCCCGTGCAAAACGTGATGTTCACACCTTAGCCGCAGTCGGTCTTCATGGTTCAATGGTTTTGATGTTTGAAAAGGGAATGCGAAAATGTTATGCCCAGTAAAATTATAAAGATATTAAAGGTATAGCATATATATATTAAAAAGGACATATTTCAGGTATAAATGTGATGCGTTGTTAACACTACTAAACCGTTTATATGAATTAAAGGGACACACGGCAATCTTGAAGTGTTTGAATTGGATGTCTCGATTTATATATCCAGTATCATTTTTACTTTTACCCTGGTAACATTTAAAATCAATCAAATTTTAAGTATTCACTATTTCGTCTTTTTATACTATACGTTTTAATACATTATTGGTGCAATAATATCAAAAATAATAATATGCAAAAACAAATTGCGTAATACTATTATTATAATTAATATTAATGATTAAACAAATCTACTAAGTTATGCAGAAAAACTAGTGAGACGCCATAAAATTGCCGTGTGTCCCTTTAAAAGAATATATGTTGCGATCATAATGGACACTTTAACCTTTAGCATGTTGTCATGTAAAGTTCTACTTTTGTTTTTTACCGCCAGTAAAGGAAGCATACCTGAGCGACTTGTTTGAAAACATTTATGTTAACAACAAAATTAATGCATTGCAGGATATGCTTAAGTTAATCTAACAATAAACAAATAGGTATGCTTTTCATCTCTGTTTTGGGTGTGTTCTCTCCTGCAGTAACTTTAAGAAACAAAAATGTTAGGATATTTTAGTGTCAGACAACTCAATCACCAGACATAAATTAAAAGACCATTAAAGGGGGTTGCCTCCATAATTAACACAAACATCAATCAACAGAACTAACACAGCTTGTAAGAATAGGATATACATGGAAAATACACTGTTATCGTCCATGCCCGACACGAAAGTGCGTTTTCGATATGTTACATGGAAATCCGGAATTCGTACTATGTAAACAAAAACATGTCTTGCGTACCGGATAAGGTCATCCGCGTTTTTCATGGGTGATGGGAAGCCTGATCTTACACAAGGAGGAAGATAAAAGTTGCGCGCTGTTATCCACAATGATAGTAGCATGACGTCATTGTGTAAACAAACATGCAAAATGTTAGCAATTGGCAACGTCAATACGCAGAATTTAATGTGTATATGTATACAAAAAACACTAGAAAGTCACAAAGCAAGTACTCAATGACTTGGCAGAAGTCAGAGCAATAAGAGCTCCACAAATAGTTGTGGAATTGGATGTTTGCTTTGTTATTAGCGCATCTCATTTCAGGTCTAAGTATGTTGTGTCGTGCTGTTTTGACATTATCATTATTTTTCAATACGGACAGTGTAAGTTTCATTTAATATATTTATATTCAAATAGAGCAATCGTCTCATGTTTCGGAAATTGAAACCAACAAAACAGCAATATCGGCGCCAATAACGAAGATTGACGTATAATTAAATAGTTTGCGCTCTGTAGTAGTCTCTGTGGTTTACTGTGTCCGATTAGAGCCAGCGATGGTCGATGGTAAGATGCGATGGTAAGATGGCCCTACATTCGTAAAAACTCGGTCGATTCCGTCATTCTTCGGGATTATGCTTCAAAGAAATGATACAGATCGAATGCTAAACATGGTGCTTTAGTCGATGTAGAGTGAACATTTTACTCTTAGAAAAGCATGACACTCCGATATGTGTATGGTAGGTCTGATAATACTTGTAATAATATTTAGTTCCGATCCTTATATATGCTGATTTTGTATAGTACTAAACTTTCGTAGTTTATTTGAAATAAAGTACTGGGTTTAATTCAAATACCACGACCTCCGCAGTCTTTCATATTTACAAAGAAGAGAACAAACTGTAATTATTCTTACGGTAAAATACGGCTGTTCCATTAACTCCCCTCGTATGTTTGATCCGTTGTAAGCGCCACGTTACATGACGTCACTTTTTCAACCGTTAACGTCACATAAAGAAAGTAAATAAACATTTTCGTAAATATACGTCACGAAGTCTAACTCAACAGTAATTTTAATGAAGTTTTAATTGCAACAAACTTGCCATGCTCCAAAACCTTGCATCCCACCACACCACCCCCCCCCCCCCACACCCCCCCCCCCCCTCCCCCACACTCCGATATAATGCATCAATACACATAACATTAATAATAATAAGCATCTTGAACAAGCTGAGAACGTGTGACGTCATACAGCACAAGCTATATGACGTATGCAATGATTTAATTGTTTGTCACGTGACTACTAGTGTATTTAAACACACTGTACCGCGCAGAACTTTACATACGCGGGCGCCCAATGGAATAGCATGTAAACATAGCAGCCTGATTACCTTGACATACGAGATAATATAGTGCCCCAACACTATCGTAAACAATGGGGTTATGGTCGTGTTAGAATCGAATTAATAAATACGTACCTGTTTTTTTATCGGTGAATAAAATACAGTTAGGAGTTCGGATGTGTAGTTACTGTAATTAAATCACGAGTGTATTCACTGAGAAAATACCGGTACGTATTTATTTTTTCTTAAATTAAAGAAGACACGTTCATTATACGTATGCATATCTTATATAACAAGTGGTGTAATCAAATCTTTCAATTCCAGAAAATCGTTTACTGACTCAAAAAATATCAATTCAGAAGTCGATAGTTAGTGAGTGAAACTGTGAAATATTGCCTCAAATGTAGTCATTATTTATATTCGCGTATGAGAAAATAGGAGGTTTATAGTAGTGATGGTTAGATGGGCAATGCGTAGTTTTGTCTGAGTTGTCTTTGTCGGTAATACGGGCTGGCAGCCGTCTATGTAATGGCCTCTGTAACGGTTTTCATAAATGTGCATTGTAAGGTAGAAATGAATAGCTTAAGTTTCTCACTTTTGCCCTAGAATAGGTCGACCTGATGGTAATAATGTGAAAGAATGTGTCTGGTAAGAAAGAAGGTTCTTAGTTGTGTACTTGAAAACGCATTGATGTTCTCCGTGACAACTTGTTTCTCAATAATGTTTATACCCACATGAGTTTATTATTATTTTTGACTTTGTTTCCAGTTCCTATTCAGAAATCATGTTATTTTTTCCGACAGCTATTTTACGCTTGCGTAAAACCTTGCTTGCTATATTGTGATACAGTTTTTCCTTACCCGAATAAACGTAAACATTAAGGGAAAGAAAATTGTTCAAGTCATACACAATCCGAATAATAACACAGTTCCGGGTTCTTCCACGGGCCATTTAAGAGCATATTCTTCCTATCCCTTTTTCTCAAAATTCTTATTTCCCCTACTCCTTAATTAACCCCCTATCCTTTGATCTCTCTGCCTTATCCCTTAAAAACATCAATAAATCGCCAAAATGCGTTAAATCTGTCTATAAATAGCTCCTTGTAGGCAATACTTCTTAGAAATCCTTTTCATAACGTCTGTATCATTTAAAAACTAGGACACCACATTGGAATGGCATTGTATTACTACTAATACTCTATTATTTTCTTTTAGATTTCATCCGGATCCTTTCTCTAGTATTCAATGGATGATTACTGTATCATTTCAAAAAAACATATTTAATTTTTCATGATATCGATGCCATACATGGTATATCTTTGACGTGTTGTTTATCTACACAATATCCGTTTTATTTCCTGGCAACCTCAATAGGAAATCACCTCCACTATCTTACCCGAATTCTCATGTTGGTACTCTATATGAACTACCACTGGCTCCTGAAATGACCAGTCATGCATAAGTACATAGCATAAACAATATACACCGTAAAACAAACGCACAAGTGTACGAGATCTCTTTTCTCGTAGCCAGTGTTTGAAATCATTTTCGATATTGCATAATTATTTTCACTGTTACAGTAGCGCATGTAACTTTCAAAATGTGGTAGACATGACTTTTTTGTTTATAAAGCAAAGTTGCGGGACTAGAACGGATGCAAGTGATTACATGTTATGAGGAATATCATGAAAATCTCTTTATTCCAGTGTACGAGACCGACTCGAAAAACTACATTTCGGAAATTGGTTCAGATCAAACAAAAAATATATAGGACATTCATCCACAATTAAAGTTATGGAATAAAGTGCAGGAAATTCCGCATACTTTGCGCAATATTACATGAGAATGCGTAAAGTAATAAATTATAAAGAAAATCTTACTTCGAACAAGGTTGTTTTCCCGTATGTTCCGCCATTTTGAAACCACGTGACCCCCACCTTGTAATTATGAACATCAATTACACGAGTAAAATCTTGTTTTAAATATGACAATTTTATATAATAAACAAATGAGAATCGTACGATTCGCAAATGAGAATGCAAACATATGTTTATTATATATGGCAAAAGTTGCCTGTGTACCACAACGAACGTCAAATATGTCCGTACACAACTATTTCTCTGTCTTTATTATTTGCTTCTTTCTTTCTTTCTTTCTTTCTTCTTTCTTTCTTTCTTTCTTTCTTTCTTTCTTTCTTTCTTTCTTTCTTTTTCCTTCTTTATTTCTTTCTTTCTTTCTTCCTTTATTTCCTTATTTATGTATTTATGCAAGCTTTTATGCAGCATGTATGAATGAAGACATGCATACGTGCTTGTGTGTGCGTGCGTGCGTGCGTGCATTCGTGTGTGAGTACTTACGTACGTGAGTACATGTGTTTGTGCTTACGTACGCACTAACATGCATACTCTATTTTTTCCTTCATCTATTTTGTTTAATCTTATTAGTATTACCACTGAAGTCAATGATCAACTTTGACAGAGCATCGTATACATGCACAGGCCTTTAGCCAGACCTGAAATTTAACCGAGGCAAATCCCTTTCTACGGAAGTATGGCGGCATGTATCCACCCCATCTACACTCCGGATTTGTTCGTGATTTCTTCATGAGATGTCCTTCGTTTTAGTGCTTGTCTAAGATGTTCAGTTTAAAGCAGACGTTTTTGTCAGTGATTGATTATTTATCGATATTGAAGTTATTTATACATAAAGTATGTACCTTGTACCGAGGCAACTGCGTGGCTACGGGCCTGATGTTGACTGATCCTCAGTCGACTATTCACAGTTGCATAAACGAAGAGAGAATCCTGGGTCAAAGAACCAGACAAGGCATGATGTAGATATATCGCTTTCCCAGAGGGCACACGACGTCAAAGTGACGTTGGATATTGGTTGGATCTTGGTCGCGACGTCGGCGACCTAAATCCAACGTCTAATCGACGTCAAAATCACAACGTTGTATTTACGATTCCTCTTGACGTCATAACAACGTTGTATAGCAGACATGTTTTCAACATGCTAGCTGAGATAAATGTTTTAAATTTTTACTGTTTTTGATATATGAACCAACTTAATGCCGGTATCATACGACAATTGCATTGACTTTAATATCAACAATTGCCGCAATATGTTATGTGCCGCTAACCTCTCAAATTATATTCTACTTTCGCCTAGGAGTCCAATACTTAAATTCAATTATCCGAATTATTCGAAGTCGGGAGTTTATAACAGATGTTACCTCCCCTGGATATCCGCTAGGAGGCCACTAACGGAAATGCTGACCAAGCCAATCAAATGCAGGGATATAAAATTTCACGCGGAAAACAGATTGTGTCTTGTTTACAAAGAAATGTGTGTATAAAGTCGTTTTAGTACAGTTATTTCAATATTCCAAAAGCGTCGGTGATCAAGTTCGAAGTGGTAAGTCAGTGTTACTTTGTTTGATGGGAAAAGTTTGTGTAAAATATTTGTGAACAATAAATAACGAATCCCGATCGATTTCGTACTCGTTGGAATGGGCCCATCTTTTTTGAAGGTTTTCTATTCTTTTTTCAAAAAATATTCTCCAACGACCAGTCTCTTTAGCATAATGTTCTTTCCGATACTGCACACAATCAATTTCTGATTATCAATGCAGTTTGTTTCGGAGGAAAGGTTTTATGCCCCATCCCCCACTCCACCCCACCCTCCCAACACCCACCCCACCCCACCCTCCCAACACACACCATAATCCGAGCATTCTCTGTCCTTACCTGCCCTTTTTACGATTTTGATATTTCATCTGCCTAAAAAGCCACACACTAAAAGATAAAAAAAGAATGCTTTTAGGGTCAAAGTATGCTTGGATTAAAAATTATGGTGAGATCTTGCAATCAATGTGTGTGGCTCTCCCTGCACACAGTGCCGAAAGCTTTACATCCCGTCCAAAAGATAGCTCATACTTTTGCTGATGGGGTCATTGTCGTACTGGTTACTACTGAAAGGCAACCGGGTTACAAGAAATGTACCCGAAAATTATCGAAATCCAGAAAGGCCCTCAAATTAACATAAATGTACCCAAGACAAAATCTCGCGAGAGTACAATGTCATAAAGTGCGTCACTAATGCGTTCTGTTACTTCACGGAAACGACACTTTCATTAACGATTCACTTTTTTAAAAGTTTAGCTTACATATTTATAATGTATTTAATGGCGCCAATTTATATTTTGAAAAATAATATTTTTGATATCCTTTTTTGATGATTCGATTATCAGAATTCTCAATCAAATTTGCGTGTGTTTTTCCGGTGGGGGCTTCGGAAATAAAAGTACAGGGATTCCTTCATTAAACTATTCTTGAATGACAAGCTGTGTATAAAATTTGTTTACTTTTTGCGCGGGGTTTGATGATTTACAACTTCCGGTTTTATGACAATACGTTCTAGATTTTATTACTAACTACGGCAGCCTAAATATGTTTTTAAGAATAATAGTGCAATAGTTAATGATAAACAATATTGTTTAAGTAGTTGTTTATCAAGTTCTAAATTGTTTCAATTCCGCCAATGAGATCTTGTTTGTCCGGGTACTTTTCTGTTTATATGGGGACCGTTCTGGATTCAAAGATTTTCGGGTACGTTTCTGTATACATAGATGTATCCCGGGTACCTTTCTGTAGTACACGGAACGATAATGACCCCATCAGCCATACTTCCGCAGTACTTAAAGTCCTGAGTCAAGTGACGGCAAACAAACAATCGTTAATTCTGGAACCAGCTATTTTTATATCCATCTTGATTTGAGCTTGAACTAGCGCTTCTAGTAGCTATAGCGCTTAAATTGTATATCCATTTAAACATTTTTGTACATAACGCGCAGGATTGAAAGGGTGGGTTATCAATCTGTTTTGCAGCAACATTGTTTAAGCAGCCATTACCCAACTGGAAGCTGAAGTATGAAAACATGTGGAAAGAGTAAAATACTAAAGTATCAAATGATTGTTCTCTATAAGGTCCTTATTCTCTTTCAGGACGATGTCGAATGGATTGATGGCGAAAATCAATATGAATGGAAATTTCCCTTCAAGAACACAAGTCTCTGCTAACTTATAACTGGTAATGTATTAATTAAAGGTATTAAAGCTAGCTCTGTGGAGGGCAACATGTACAGTACGGATCACGCGAAGCACACACTTTACTCGATTCGCACTGCACCTTTGGCGATTTATTTTTGGGAACATGATTTTCAGTAAATTTGACATGTTCATATATATCTTTTTTTCCTTTTCAGACAGTGTCCTGGCTTCCCACCAAGTGGTGGAGACCTTTGTGGAGGATGAAATTAAAAGGTTTTTAAAATATGCCCAGGAAAGGACTGGAGGTGGAGGAAGAAATAAACGAGACAATTTTTTTTAACTCAATGGCCTGGTGACTATCACGAGAAAATTCAAGGACCAAGGACAATATAACTATTCCGGCGGAAGGATTTGTGTATGGTGGCGAAACCACTTGACTTTTTGATTGGATTCATGGAAAAGAAACGATCGAATGAGAATAATTTAATTGGCCTGGTGACTATCACGAGAAAATTCAAGGACCAAGGACAATATAACTACTCCGGCGGAAGGATTTGTGTATGGCGGCGAAACCACTTGACTTTTTGATTGCATTCATGGAAAAAAACTGGGAAAAAAGACGATCGAATGAGAATAACTTAATATTTAACGGATTTTATTCAACTAGGGTGCACATACCCCTCCAAAGTGTTAGTAGTGAAATGTTTTTATTACATTTCTACGTCTGAAAGATTGGGATTTTTCAGTTAAAGAATATTCACATTCTTTAAATATTTACTTCGAACACAAAAATAACTGTGATGTTGAAATATGCCGTCAATAAAGTGTTGTTGACGTAGACTCTATCCACCCTTAATGTTCAATAAAACAAATAATTTAGGTTAAAATTATACACAAAGCGATTTGAAATGTAATAAATAGATTATTTAACTGATGGGCTCGATTTATATAGGGAAATCCTTCACTTGATGGTGGTCATGTTTGTTCCATTTTAAAGGAATAGTTACAACACTACCATCTCATGACGGATTTCCCTATAAATGATCGCAGCAGTTAAATAATCTCTATATATCCATTATAGCTTTCATAAATTTTGCCATTTATGCATTTTGACCATTATGTGCTATTTGTGTAGGCGATTGTTGTCACGTGATCACTGTATATTGTTATTTTCACGACACATGATCGAAATGTAGACTTATTGTCATGTGGTCGCTGTGGAAATTGTTATTGTCACATGTTCGCTGTATATACTGTTATTGCCACGTGGTCGCTGTGGAAATTGTTATTGTCATATGATCGTTGTATAGACTGTTGTCAAGTGGTCGCTGTGGAGATTGTTATTTTCACGTGGTCGCTGTGGAGATTGTTATTGTCACATGATGGCTGTATAGACTGTTATTGTCACGTGGTCGCTGTGGAGATTGTTATTGTCACGTGGTCGCTGTGGAGATTGTTATTGTCACATCATCGCTCTATAGACTGTTGTTGTCACGTGGTCGCTGTGGAGATCGTTATTGTCACGTGGTCGCTGTGGAGATTGTTATTGTCACATGGTCGCTGTGGAGATCGTTATTGTCACGTGGTCGCTGTGGAGATTGTTATTGTCACATGGTCGCTGTGGAGATTGTTATTGTCACGTGGTCGCTGTAGAGATTATTATTGTCACATGATCGCTGTATAGACTTGTTGTCATGTGGTCGCTGTGGAAATTATTATTGTCACATGATTGCTGTATAGACTTGTTGTCACGTGGTCGCTGTGGAGATTGTTATTGTCACATGATCGCTGTATAGACTGTTATTGTAATGTGGACGCTGTGGAGATTGTTATTGTCACATGGTCGCTGTGGAGATTATTATTGTCACATGATCACTGTATAGACTTATTGTCCCGTGGTCGCTGTGGAGATTGTTATTGTCTCATGACTGCTGTATAGACTGTTATTGTCACGTGGTCGCTGTGGAGATTGTTATTGTCATGTGGTCGCTGTGGAGACTGTTATTGTCACATGGTCGCTGTGGAGATTGTTATTGTCATGTGATTGCGGTGTAGATTATAATTGTCACTTGATTGCGGAGTTCGACAATTTATAAATAGCTAGACTTGTTTTGTTGACATAATTACAGAAATATTTTTTAACAGTTGCTTTATAGAGATTTTTTTTTTTTATTATTATTAAAGGTGATTGATTCGATTTGTAGTGAGGTATTATCTTAAACCCCAATATTTTACATTAAATAAAACCCTTACCCTTCTATGAATGCATAATGGACTGTCCTTTTGTTAAATTTGGACCTTTCCATTTATGATACAAAGGGTTGTTTTGGAGAAATGACTGATGAACAGCCAGAAAGTGTACACCCTGATCAGCCTGCGAGTTCCGAGTTCACACTGCATGCCAAGGCTATTGTGGTCATAGCATGAACAGTATATCAAAGGACTATATGGTCGAGCATTTGTACATTTTCTTTCCAGCAGAAAAGTATTTGTTAGAAAATTTGATTATTTTTTTTGCTCGCCACGACTAATTTAAGTTATAGTTATTTGATTATTAGCAGTCTGATAATTTTTAGCTGTACTTGCTGTAGGTCTTTGCGAGGGTCTTTATAGCAATGAAAGCTCGGACGAGTTCAAAACCCAGCTTGATTGGAAAGTCAGAGTTTTCCTGAAATTGTCCGGAGTGAATATAGCTTGTCAGTATAACCATATGGTGCTAAACATAATTGCTAGCATTAAATACCACATCAACATTAATCCAACTATAATTCAACGTTGTTTTAGCGTTCGGTCTTCAACGTTGTTTTAGCGTTCGGTCTTCAACGTTGATTCAACGTCAGAATTTCAACGTCCATTCAACTTTCAAATCCAACTATAAATCAACGTTGATTCAACATTGGTACATGACGTTGATTCAACGTTGTTGTGCCCGCTGGGCTGCGCCCTGCCCTTTCCTCTGACGACATGTCTTCCCACATTACGCCCTGCCCCTTTGGACTTGGCGCCTTGCCCTGGAAAAGGTCCCGTCTCGCTCCAATTTTCCTTTGTGCAGGACCGATGCTAATTGGTATAACACGGTCAATGTACAAAGCCGAAGTGTGCCGTTTCACTGCATCGGCCGATCACGCGTGACTTTACAAGAGTGAAAAAAATAAACAAAGCCGCCATTCATTGACTAGTCGATTTCAATTTGTGATCAACATGCCTAAATGTGAACGACGACTCAAAGTATTGGCGCAATCGGCAACCAAAGACACAAAACAACGCAAGATCAGTCATCTGTTTGACCGATCGCAAGTAGACTTATATATAGAGAGGGAGCGATGCATCTGTATTGGAGGCCTGCCAAACGTGATGACAAATTTTCATTGTTTATCTTGGCCAAGTTTGCGCCATTTTGTTCATTTCTTGTAGAAGTACTATGCATAGTGTAAACACAACTCGGCATGGGTCAGTTGAATGGGATGAATTAGTTTGTCGTTGCCCCGCGGGGTTCTATTCGGTTGTTGTACTGAGTGTCTATACAATGAATAAATGTATTTAAATGTGTTTATATTATCTGTGTTCACTATCCAACGTCTATCTAACGTCGTAATTTGACGTTATATCAACGTCAGAATATGACGTCTACCTGACTTTCATTTTCAACCATAATTCAACGTCAATCCAACGTCGGGATTTGACGTTGTATCATCGTCAGAGTCCAACGTCAATCCAACGTCGGGGTTTGACGTTGTATCAACGTCGAAATATGACGTCTACCTGACTTTCATTTTCAACCAAAATCCAACGTCAATCCAACGTCATAGCCCAACGTTGGATACAACGTCACATTGACGTCATGTGCCCACTGGGTAAGGGTTAATTGTTTTGTTTTTACATAGAATTCCGATAAAAACAAATCAAATCAAACTGGAATATATATTTTGATTGTTTTTGATGAATTTTCGTGTTTAAAATAACGAATTGTACTGTGCATTTCATGGTGTTATGACTAGAAGAAAGTTTAGAGCTCAAACCTGGATGTGTATTACAATCTTGCAGTAGACATCTGTTAAGCTTTACATAGCCCAACATTTATTTGTTGGACCCTCAATAAAAAAACATTGGGGTGCGTTATTTTAGAACTTGTCGTCAGCACATATGACTTTTTCTAGGGTTCAGCGAGCGTGGTTGTTGTTCAATGGTCAACACCTCAAGCTATCGATCCTACTTACTTTTAATATAGCAATTAAAAGGTAGGTAAATAGTAATATTGCATTTAAATTTGTTTTTTAAACCGCTTTTGGTCAAATAAATTTGTTTTAGGTCATCCAACCCTAGAGAAATGGAAAGTTCCGTAGCATTTTTGTTTTCTGAGGTCAATAACATTAAATAAGTAAACTGTTAGGGTCAAAATGAATTTTGAGTCTTTGCCGAAGACTTAGCGGATGTTTACAGCAAGTACTGCAAACAGATCCAGGGAGCGTCCGTTTTCACTCTATTCAAAACATATAGGTATGAAAACATATAGAAAGTAATACAACAAACCTCAATTCATATTGCGTCTAAGCACCCTGAAATGGGTCAGTAGTATTAATTTAACTCACACATTTAGTGAGATTCATAAAAGTGAGTAAATAAAGGTGCTACTAACACTAACCACATAACCGTTTAAATATAAATCTTAAAAAAATAAATATATAAATATGATATAAAAACGATTGGCATATTCATGTATTTATGGTTTATATACAAATTATAACAGTAAAACAATGTTATTGTATGTTTTGTTGTAAACTGTGTAGTTTTTAGGATTTGAAACAAACAGCCGTGCTAAAACCAATGTGTTTATCAGATCAGATGTTTTTAACAGACAAACTTTTGTTGTAGTTGTTAATTTTAATTGATTGTGTACCTCAGTTTGTGCGGAAAATCGTAAATACACAAGCCATGCGATACAATTTGACAACTAAAACACATTTTAAAAATGAATTGTATTACCGTTACCACACCATAATATATATATTAATCCAACTTATATGTTTGACCTTATGTTTTCCTTTAAACTGAATTACGAAAAATATATACCATCTTACAAGCATTTTAGTCACGTGTGTGTTTTATACTGGGAGAGATATATACGCGAACGTGCTATCTACGTACGCATGGGAAGAAATATATGCGAATGTGCTTATCCATACGTTACGCATCAGTCCTTCTACCTTTAAGTATTATATGCCTGGATTCCTTTCAAATATTGGAACAGAACAACAGGGCGATAACACGATATTTTTATAGATATGACATTATTTACTTATTAATAGAAACATTTTTAAAAGTTGAAATTGTTCGTGGAAAAGCCTCATGTACCCCATCCATTTCATTAATTGTTTCTTAAACACTTCCAAAAGTACGTTTGTTGTTTTTTGGGGCCTTATTGCTAATGACCGTTCCAACGAGTTGGTAACCCTGTCTTCACACCACCCCTTTCTGTTGT
This sequence comes from Cyrtodaria siliqua, assembly GCA_037043455.1. NCBI lineage: Eukaryota > Metazoa > Mollusca > Bivalvia > Adapedonta > Hiatellidae > Cyrtodaria > Cyrtodaria siliqua. The sequence goes on from JAWPHD010010716.1 coordinate 85,362, forward strand.
TTTTTGTCCTCTTTCATTGTATTTTCAAGTCCTTGTTTGCAGTACAGCGTGGACCTAACGATGCCATTGCGCTCGGACGCTGTGGTTTCTATAGGACACTATATCTCATTTTTTAATTATTTAATAGCATTAAAACAATGTAAAGAAGACTGTTGTTTAGTGTAACGATTTCAAAATGATATTCTTCACAGGCTGCCTAAAACAATTTTTATATTGAAAGCTATTTTCTTAAATTGCTATCTTTGGAAAAATTCTCACCCCAATGAACATTAATGAGTTTAAACCGATAAAAGGTTATTTGTTTTCTTCCGAAAGCTTAAATTTATCGTTTTTTATGAAATATTCCCATGAAATGTATAGAGAAATCCGGAATTATTTCCAACGAGAAAATCTCAATAAAAAAGAGAATGATAATGGACCTTTGGAAGACGGCCGAGCACGACACATACGAAATATTGCAGTCTCGGTTTGATTGAGACTGTTCATTGAGCGGTAGGTGAAATATGCAAGCTACCGCTCACGCCCTCTAGCCCCGGGTTGAGGCAGAACTCAATATTCATAAAATCAACAGCACAAAATTTAAAACCGAGTCTGCTACTTTTATCTATTGTTTGTGTTTGATGCTTCTCAAGGGATCCCTTTTTCAATATTTATTGACATTAACACTAGCGTTTGTTTAGTGCTGTGTGGCGGCCGTAAAAAGTCGCACCGACTACAAATCAAGTAGTGTTGTTACTTACTGGTCATTTGGGATCATCAAGCCTTATCTTAGTGACTTTGAAGTAGAACATCGCTTAAGCCAGTGCTAGGAGGCGTGAAAGTGGTTGCTCTATGCATTACCTCTCATGAACACACTCAATAAAACCCGAGTCTGCTAATTTTATCTCTTGTTTGTGTTTGTTGCTTCCGAGGGGATCCCCTTTTCAGTATTTATTTATTATTTTATTGAAAAACGAAATGCAAAGGCAGCTAAACTTTTCTTTGTCAATAACGTGCTTTGGAAAAATGCTACGACAGCTATACATTTATTGGTCACTAACGTGCTTTGAAAAATTGCAACGGCATGTAAACGTTCATTGGTCAATATCGTTCTTTGGGAAAAAATGCAATGGCATCTAAACGCTTACTGGCCAATAACGTGGTTTGGAAATATGCTACGACAGCTAAACAGGTATTGGTCACTAACGTGCTTTGGACAATTGCAACGGCAGCGTAAACGTTTATTGGTCACTAACCTGCTTTGGACAATTAGCAACGGCAGCTAAACGTTTATTGGTCAACAAACGTGCTTGGAAACACAATGCAATGACAGATAAATTTCAGGTAATGTTCTTGGATAAATGTAACGACATCTAAATGTTTATTTCTTCAATATATTTGTCAGTAACATCCTCTGGAAAAATGCAACGGCATCTAAACGTTTATTGGTAAAAATATTGGTCTATAACGTTCTAAGTCAAAACTATCTTTGTAAAAACGCAACGGCAGCTAAACGCTTATTCGTCAATAACCTTCGTTGGAACGGTGCTGTATACAGAAGATACAGACAATATAAATGTCTATGTTTCTTTATAAAGAACACTTTTTGTTTTATGCGTTAGTTTCCTACTGTTTAAAGGGATACACAGAAACCTTCAATCGGGGCAGTTGTAAAAGGTTGCAACGACTACTAATCAGTATTTGTACTACTTACTGGTCCTTTGGAATCATCAAGCCCAGCCTTTGTGGCTACCATTCAAACTATAATACCACTTAAGCCTGTGCTATGAGTTTGAGCGGTGTTGCACTTTACATTATCTCATATAATCAATGAAACCGAGTCCGCTATATTTCTCTCTTGTTTGTGTTTGTTTGTGTTTGTTGTGTTTGTTGCTTCCCGGGGATCCCATTTTCAGCATTTTTTGGAGTATTTTATTAAGCATTTAACTTACACCTCGATTTATATATCCAGTATATTTAAAGTTTTCAATTTTTTTCTTCATTATTCTAACATAGGTTTAATTATATTATTGGTGCAATAATCAACATCTAGAAGTATGAGAAAACAATTTACCTGCACTATTCAAATTATTATTAACCCTTAGCCCGCTATGAATGTATAATGGACTGTCCTTTCTTTAAATTTGTATCATTCCATTTATGTTACAAATGGGTGTTTTGGAGAAATTACTGATAATTGTGCTTAATGCAAGAATGATACTAGAGGAAAGACAATATTATACATGGTTGTTTGGCCTGTTTAGGATTACTACGATATATTTCAAGTCTTTTCTCTGTCAGATTAAACAACGCCGTTGCTGATGTCTTTACGGTCTTGCAATAATAATGGGAGTCGCAGGGAACAATATAAATTGGCTCAACAGGGTCGTCGGTATCCCCAAGAATACGTTTGACATCGCGAGCACATTCAGGTGGTCCCATTTCGTCGGCTCTTTTCTCGCGACGGTTGGGTCCCGTAGTATAAGTACTCGTCTACTTCCATAAGCTTGTAATGATTCTGATGGAAGAAGTAATACGGTTGGTTTCCATGGTTTCCATCGGAACCATAGGGAACGCTGTGTACATGTACTTTTGTCCCACTCTGAAAAGTTAAAGTTATATAGCAAGTTTATAGTAAAACATGTTGTAAATAATGAACTTAACGCCGTAACATATGATCCGACCAACTGGCACGAATATATGTATTATACACACATGGCATTGTGTATTAGAGGGTATAAACCGCCTCCTGCACACCGCACCTGCACCTCTCCCCACCCCCACCCAACACACACCCATCCATGGAAAATAACCCCGTGTGGTACTTTGGTACGCAGTACGCTTGTATATGTGGACCACCCCTTACTTGTTGTTGATATAATTTCAAGGACGCAAACAGTAATTAATGCATGCACCGAGTTTCTAAAACATTTTCTAATCTCCCAGTAATTTCAGAATGACAATGACATTTTACTTTTAACACCAATAATACATAAACAAACAACCACTAAACGTGCATCTTAACGGGTCTGGATACACTTCCATAGAGCACATTTCTGTCCCGTCTATGTTGGCGATGTTAATATTCATCCCATACGCGCAGCCGAAGGGTTTATTCTTCATCACTGTTGCGCATTCTTCTATGGTATTGCAGTCAAGCGGAGCACGTAACAGGATCGCCAGTGGTACCGCACCTTTCACTACATGCCGTGGAGAAAGGGAGTTTAGAGTAAACACCATTGTCTTATTCATCCCAAAAGCGAAGTCTGCCAAGTATCCTGGATAGACATACCATACTAATTGTTGCGAAGGCGTATACTTTGGAGTTTCTCCCAATTTCGTCAAATTATCATCTGTCTTGTCAGTGTCATCGATAGTAACGTGTACAACATAACTTAACTTGCTAACATCGCTATCCCAATCCTCGTTGTGACCTATCACTCGGCATTCTTCTTTATTCATCAACACACCGGTGCAACCTTTCCCGTTGTTCACATTTTCCTCATCGTCAGACATTTCGTCAAATCTTGAGTGACAGCAGAGAATCAGAAACATGTCTTCAAATGTCTGACTTGCACCATCCGCCATACCCCGTATTTCGGATACTATGTTTGGATGACATTTTTGGGCAGTCTTGAGATGTCCGTCATAATCAGCTCGCCCACTCTCAGTCTGGTAGAACTTTCTAACACGTTTGACGTCCTTGGATGTCTCTATATATTCATTGATCCAACCGGGCTTAATGACACAATTTTCGATTTTTACTTTTTTGTTTTTTCTGACAGTATATACTTTCAAAATCACAAAATCGAAAACCGTTTGAAATTGTGATACATACTTTTAATTTTATAGCGTTTCTAAAACAAGCGACGAGAGGTAAAATATTCACGACGTTCAAATCATGACGTTATTATTATGAAGTTCTAATTACGTTACTTTGTGTCTCGTAACTTTTGTCAAGCGCAGATTAGTTTAGATTGTTTATATTTGAGTAACAGTTATACACATAAACAAAACAACACAAGAAACTAAACCATGTATCAAAGAAACATTTTATGTGCAATATCGCATGATTCCACTAGATATATTATGTCAACTAGAACTAGTATGACGAATTTACAATATATTGCTACAATTATCAATGCTAATTTCAATATACTGAGTATACATGGAACTTGTAATTATTTCAATTACGAGTTTAAATAAAACTTTAATACTATATAATACTAAGCATAACGTTGTCAAAATAGTATATTGATGACAGTCTACGGTCGACCAGCAGGTGCTGGGCACGTAATGTCCTGACAATTTGGTCTGACAAATGGCCGAACAACCTTGTGCAGGTACTCCTGACGCTCTCTACTCAATCCATGGGCGGCGATGATACTTGGAGATGCGTCTGCTGGAAATACAAAGCCATTTGTACGCAGAATGTTTACAGAGGTTTCGCCTGCGTCGCTGCTTTTCTTTAACGTAACGAGTCCTGGTTCAGCAGCCGACATCTTGAAGTACTGGTACTGTCTATGAATAAAAACAACCATTGACAGTTTATTTATTATTAACGCAAGTGTTTGCATATTAAGTAGGTAACAATGAAATATTGTTATAAGACGTCAGAGTAAACATGCATTCATTTTCAGGTGCGGATTCAGGATTTTGCCGTAGAGGGGCATAACTTTTTCAAAACCGTTTGACAAGCAAAAAAACTAAACCGTTCTCAGCTAGTTATAACGTATATTTATAAATTTTTTCCGAGCATTTTAGACGTAATAATTAAACAATAAGTCATTGTCAAATTAATTAAACATTATAACTTTTAGGCGAGAGTAGGACTTTACAGGGCTGGCTTAATTATACATTTTAATATTTTAGGGGTAGGTGGACGGGTTCTCTGCCACCCCATCCCCCTAAATCCACATTTCATTTCAACAACAGTTTTTCATGGGAGAGTTCATAATATAAAATGTAAATAACGATACATTTACCTTATTCCACGCAACGGTTTGAAGACAGCCCCAAGGAACGATTTCCAATCGCGCCATTGCCATGCCGGGTACCGGACAGCTTCATTTGTGGAGGACGACTTGTCGACGACTTCCTGTAGTTGATCTACAGTGTCACAGTCTGTGCGACGATATAATTTCTTCAGGGAAGCCAAGCCACTATCGACCAGACAACGTGCATGCCCCGGTACCTGCATCATGTACTCAATACGTTGGTGTTTGCCCGTCATAACCCGCCACATAAAATAGCCAATGACATACTGGTTCTTATTTTGCCCTGTAATAAAACATTTACGTTTATGATCAGGCACTGTGAACATATTATCATAATTATATACTGACTTTGTATCCATAATCTGCTTTTGTTGTTAAATTTACATATTTGTTTTGTTATTAAACGTGCGTCTCTATCAAAACATATAAACATGAATGCGTGTCTGTGTTTCATGTTGTTTTGTAACACACTCATCTTGTTTTGTAACACACCATGTGGGTT